>LNAC01000033.1:7426651-7456079 GCA_002007465.1 Ailurus styani | reverse complement strand
GCTCCGGAGTTCCACAATTCTCAGCAATCTTGAACTTGACTTTGAATGTTTTTTTTTTCCTGGTCTTCTGGGGGAGGGCCCTGTTGCTGTGATTCTCAAGTGTCTCTGCCCAAGGCAGATTCCCACCGCCCTCGCCAGGGGCCAGGCTAAGTAATCAGCTCGGGTTCGCTCTCAGGAGCTTTTGTTCCCTGAACGCTTTCCGTACCTCGTTGGAGGACGGGACTGAAAATGGCGGCTCCCAGTCTCCGACCCGGAGGAGCCGAGAGCCTGGGGCCTCAGCCCTCAGCCCGCCTCAGAGAAAAGCAGTCCCTCCCGTCTCCTGGTCTCCGGCCGCGCTCCGAGCTCACCCGGCCTGTGACTGAGTGTCTCTATCTCTGGCGCGGCCCCGTTTAGAATCTCCAAACCCGGCAGATCCTGCAGCCGCTCCCGCACCGCTGCTCCCGGAGGAGGAAGGTGAGTCTCTCCGGGTCTGCCGCCCGTGGGGTCCCCGCTCCCAGATCAGTGGCCCGGCTGCGCTTCAGATCACAGCCCAAGGTAACCCCGAGCTGAGAGACACCTCAGCTCAGCTCCGTCTCTCCTGCCGGCTTCTCTCTGAGGCCTGGGAGCTCGGTCGTGCTCAGACACCCCTGGTCTTTTTGTGTCCCCGTGGGTCCTGAGACCACACTGTCCCTGCAGGGGTTTCACCCCCCGCTTGGTCTCTGGGGCGACGTCCCTCCGTGGAGCCGACTTCTAACAGTTCCGCGTCTGTGCTCCGCTGCTCGCCCCCTTGCCGGCAGCCGGCCCCTCTCCCTGGGGTCTATCTTCCCGTCGCCTCAGATTCACTTCTCTGCACGGCCTACCTTCCAGAAGGCGGTTAATTTTCTGTTCCTAGAATTGCTGCTCTTCTTCTCTTCGATCTCCAGTGGAATTTGTAGGTGTTCAGAATAGTTTGATAGCTCTCTGGGTGAATTCCTGGGACCTGATGATAATCGGTCTCCTACTCCTCCACCATCTTGCCGCTCCCCCCCACATCGGGACATTCTATACCTTATGGACCCTTGGGATGCAGAACCCATGGCCCACTACATAAGAAGAGAACTCTCCAGACAGAAGTTTGATCAGCCTCCCTTGTAGAATGAGCCAAGACCCCTGGTCAAGACTTGGCCAATCAGACACACCAGCCCACACTTTGGGTCAGGAGCCAAAGATTCAAAGACACAGGGCCTGCAGAAAATCCTCACTGGTGGTGGCAGCATCAGCAGGAGGAAGAAGGCTGCAGTAGGTACACCAGAGCTAGTGTCCGGGACAGTGGGGCTGGTGATATTCCCTCTGGCAGCAGGAGGACAGGGTTCTCCTCAACTGATGTGACTTACTCACTGCTCTTGGCTAGGAACCACTCAGCCTTTGTAACCCTTCCATGAACTTCTATTAACAAATTCCTCTTCTCCTTAAACTAGCTTTTACGTAAGGCCAGGTAACTCCTAACACAGGGAATCATAAATACAGTGACAAAAACAAAGGCAGATGAAGGACAGGGGAGTGATGGGAAGCTATTTTACTTAAGGGGTCAAATGAGCCTCTCTCTGCACTTTTAAGAGCAAAGTCATGCGAAGACCCGTGGAAAGAGAGCCCCAGAGAGAACAGCAGGGCAAAGGTGAGGCAGTGACAAGGTTGTGAGTCTGAGGAATGATAAGAAGGTCAGCGTGGCTAGAGCAAGATATGAGCTGAAGTCAGAAGGCCACGCAAAGGCCAGAACCAGTGAAGCTGGCTGGACCATGGCACGGAGTTTGAATTTTATTCCACGTGTGAGGGAAGTCCCTGAGAGTTCTGAGCAGGGGGTGATGTGTTCTGGTAGCGAAGAAGATCAGTTCGCCTGCTGTAGAGAGAACTGCCTGTAGCAGGACAAGAGAGGAAGCAGAAAGACACCGACTGTCAAGGTGGTCCAGGAGCGAGCTGGTGTGGCTCTGTCTCCATCAAGCCCTGGGTGTTTGAGGGTCATGGGACGAGGTCAGAGAAGGGAGGCCTTTTGAAGGTGGAGCTGACAGGCCTGTGGATTAGAGGCAGACTGTAAAGGAAAGAGAGGAGTCAAGGATGACTGCAAGGTTTTGGGACTGAGCCACTTCGCGAGGTGGAGAAGATTACGAGAAAGACCAGCTGGAGCACAGGGAGGGTGGGAACAAGAGTTCAGCTTTATGTTCTGTAATGTCATGGGTAATGCTGCATGGTCTCTTTAATTTTGGATGAACTATAGTTCATTTCACCAGTCCCCTGTTGCTCATTTGGGTTGTTTCCAGAATTTTCCCCATATCGAAATTCTGTTCTAGCAAAGCTTTTTATAATAAGTATGATTATGTTTCTAGAAGTGAAATTTCTGGGTCAAAGGATGACTTAAGGCTTTTGATACCTACTGTTGGGTTGTCCTCAGGAAAATCACAGCTAGTTACATTCTATCAGCAACATATAAGTAGCCAGTTTCTTCATATCTTTTCAACACTGACAATATTTTAGAATAAAAGTTATAATTTGGGAAGGCCTAAATCACATTTTACTGCTGTAATTTGTACTTCTTTGATGGCTAATGAGGCCAAACATTTTTAATAGACTTATTGGCTACTTCTTTTGTGAATCATTTGCCCTTTGCAATTTTTAATTGGAATTCTACTCTTCTGTTCTTCATTTGTAAGAGCTATTTATATATTAGAGACAAGGAAATTTGATTTGTCATTTACTTGGAAATTGTTTTCCTGATTTGTCCTTTGCTTTTAAATGTAGTTTATGTTTAATTTTCAAAATGGACATGGTACACCTCTTTGAGGAGTTGATTCTGAGGTATTTTATATTTAAAGCAAATCATGCCATATATGGCACCTTTTTCATTATATTTTGAATTTTTTAGAACTTGTGCAGGGTATCAATGTATGCATATTTCTTTTCTAACTGACTCTTACCTGTATCTTTCATATTATTTCTTTTAGATTCTCTTTGGTTTGCGGTATTGACCATCATATCATCTACAAGTAATAATTTTCATCCTCTTTTCTTCCACCCTCTCCCCTAATTTTATTTAGTTGCTAGAACCTCCCCATCATTGTCAAAATAGCATCACGATGGCTCCCTCCTTCCATTCTTTCTGACCTTTAGCGTGAAGTCCCCTATCTTTTCATTATTGCACAGGGTGTCAACTATTGGGTCTATATTAATGCTCCATTGCTCATGAAAGTTAGTCTTCTAAAAAAGAGAGAGACTTCAGCTTGAGATCCAGTTAGTGTGTGAAACCCCTAGTAGACATCCCAGTGGGACACAGAGTCAGCAGTTAGCTATAAGATTCTGGAGGCCAGGGACAAAGCAGGAGCTGGAACGAAGCATGAAGGATTCCTCAGGACACAGAGGGAATTGTCGGCTGTGAAACTCAGTGTCCTCATCCCAAGGTGAGTGTGGCTGGAGAGGAGAGTCCTCAGGACAGGTCTGGGGGAACTGCAGGGAAGAGATAACAAAGAGGGAGTGGATCCAGCAAGGGGACAGAGAGAAAACAGGAAGAAAACCTAGACGACCGTATCCTGGAAGCCAAGAAAAGAAAAAGATTCACAAGAACTCTAGGGTATTCTGGGGGATGCTCGTAACTGGCAGGTAAAGTGACCAAGGCTCAGAGACCCTGGGCCACTCTGTTTCCAGGCTCGTTTCAGAGGCCCTGACTCCAGAACGTGCTTCAGTCTGCACTGGGCAGGCAGCAGCTTGGCCACACACCATGCCCGCCCCCTTTTTCTCTGAAAAGAGCCCTTTGTAACTTCTTTTAAGAAGGAAACACCTCCATCGGGGAGGAACATTATTTGCTTCCTGTTAGAACAGACTCTTACTTAGGATCAAGTTCCATGCCAGCCCCATGCCCACGGGGAGCAATGAAGGAAAGAGGAGGAAGGGGCCCTTTGGGGGGTGGGCGGTTTAGCAGGAAAGGTTCTGGAGAATTCAGAGCGTGGGGGGACTGGAGGCCCGCAAACCCAGCCTCTCTCAACCAGAAATTCTCCCCTTGCCTCCATCAGTCCGAACTCTTGAAAAGCCTGAGAAGTGTCATAAACGCTCTGTCTGGGCACTTAGTGGGTGGGCTCGTCTGACCCTCAGCTGCCTGCCAGTGCTCTCCAGGGAAGGTCAAAGCCGGTCAGTGTTTCATGCGTTCAGCAGCTCTTCACTGAGCACCTACTTTGTGCTGGGCTCTGTGCCAAGTGTGAAGACACAGCAGGACAAAAGACAGGCTCGCATCACATCCCCCAGGAGCTTGGAGTGGAGGGGGAGGAAATAAACAATCACAGAAACAGCTCTCTAATCACAAATGCGGGAAGGCTCTATGGGAGTATTCCCCAGGGTGGGGAGTAAGATGGAGGCCAGGCAGGGAGTCCCGTCAGAGGCAGTGATAGACTCTGTAAAAGTGAGAAGAATCTAGCCCCTGTTTGGCCTTGGCCCGGATGCTCTATGTCCCCAAAGCCCAGATCGAATAGTGGAGGATGGAGAGGAGGATGGAGGATGGAGATGGGGCAGTTATTCCTGGCAGAAACTGAGAGGCTGAATCAAGCTGCCGAGAGTCCCTGGTGTGGAGGATGTTTCTTTCTAGGGAAAGAACCAGGGCCAGGAGACGCCCAGAGCTCCTCAAGAAGAAATGATAACACCTGCCATCATCCACAAATATTTGTGAGCCTTTTGTTAAGAGAAGAACAGAGGGGGATTCCTGAGTGGCTCAGTCAGTTAAGCATCTGACTCTTGATTTCAGCTCAGGTTGTGATCTCAGCATCATGAGACAGATGCCCCCATCGTGCTCTCTTGCGTGCTTTCTCAAATAAATAAATAAATCTTTAAAAAAAAAAAGGAACAAAGGGTCCTATGGTAATTTTATTTTTAATGTTTTGAGGACCCTCCATACTATTTTCCATAACGGCTGCACTAATTTACATCCCTCACAGCTGTGCACACGGGTCCCTTTTCTCCACATCCTTGACAGCACTTGCTATCTTTTCTCTTTTTGATAATAGCTACCTTGACAGGTGTGAGGGAATATCTCCTTATGGTTTTTATTTGCATTTCTCTGATGATTAAAGATGCCAAGAGCCTGTTAGCGATGTGAATTTCTCCTTTCGAGAATTGTCTGTTTTTTTTATATGTCCAAGGTAGTTCAATAAGCTATTAAAAAAAAAGAAGAGCAGAGGGAATGTCTTTGCCTCTTGTGAAAGTCGAGGGAGAAGCCCCACACAGGCTTCTGTAGGGCTGTGATCTTCTCTGCAACTGAAGTACACCCCTGCTTAGCCCGTGCCCCACAAATGTGCATCCCACAGACACACCCACCCACTGCCCGCACACACGGGCACACACACACCTGCAGAGGAAAAGACAGTGAAAATGGGGGGGACATATAGGCTACCCCAATGAACTGATATCCTTTGGATTCATGGTTCTTTTAATTTTCTGGATCTCTGAATATTAACCTAAACATTCCATTTACGGTTGAAAATACTTTAGTCCCTTGTCTTCCATGAATCTGCACCAAAAGCTACTAAATTGTTCATGGACCAATGAGGAAATTGAACACTCAAATCTTGTATTCTGAATTTCAGTGTCACTGTGTGAAGATTGTGCCTATGGGAGGTTGGGTTCAGTGCATGGCAAAGATCAATGAAGGCTTATTTGGATATTGGACATGATCATTCTCAAGGGGTTTACCAGGCAACTGTCCTGTGAATTAGGTAAGAAATATTTCAATTTCAAGATGTTTTCTCAAGTATTCAAGATGAGGAAATTTATGTCCAAGATGTTAACTTGCCTGAGGGTCATCTAATTAAATTGTCTTGTTTTGTTTTTCATCTTGACCACCGTATTCCTCTTTACTGTTTCAGCACTCTGGAAGTCATATAAGTATATATATATATATATGTATATATATATATATACATATATATATACATATATATACATATATATATACATATATATACATATATATACATATATATATACATATATATATGTATATATATACATATATATATACATATATATATACACACACACACACATATATTTTTTAACTGCATTCATAGTTGTCTTAATATTCATATCTTCCTAAAATTATGGTGCAGAAAATAAAATCTGACAAGTAACTCTAAGTTTATTGTTTTACTATATTTTGTTTTAATCCTATTAATGAAATTTTGCAAGTAGCCACGGAGATTTCTCCTAGAGTCCCAAATTAAATACACATGGATCACATAAACATTCAGCTCAGTTACAGTGCAGCTCCAAACTCTTAATTTCAACCTTTCATTGGAAAGAAAATCTTACTTTCTTTTTTTTTTAATAGGTCTTTCAGGTTTTGTTTGTTTGTTGTTTGTTTCGTTTTAATGGCTAAGGAAGGAAGTGGGGGTTGGGGTGTATGGCCACATCTTGGTCTCTTTTGACAATCATCAGCGCCATCTACTGTCAAGAAATAAAATCACAAAGCATTGCAGCAACTTGTCCAGGAAAATAAGAGGTTATGTAGTAGGGGAAAGACAATTTTGAACCCCTGGTGACTTAACTAATATAAGGTACACATGTCTTCATAGCATTTTACTCAGACCTCTCTGTTACTATTATCTCACTGTGTTATCAAAGTTTTTTTTTACTTCGATAAAGAAGAAACTTGTTTCTTTCTGGGGAAAAATTCCTCAAGGGCAGAACTCAAGCTTTTTAAATGAATGAATGGATGGATGAAAAATGGTAACATATTATTTCTCCCAGGACAAAGAGATAATGCCGCCACAAGGTCTTTGAGGACAGAACCCTTAAGTTCTACCCATCCCAGCAACAGTGATCATTCACTTAATTTATTGGCTTAAACTGAGTTCTCCTTACTGACAAACCACAGTAAAGTACGGTCCTTCCCCCTTTTTGATAATGAAGTCCAGAGAGAATTTATTTTCATTCAAATGTCTTTAATTGTCTGTAATTCAAATGTCTAGGGAAAGTGAGAGGATTTTACTGAGATTCAAACATACCAACAATGAGAAACTGATAAAATGCTAGTATGCATCACAAAATTGAGTTGCCAAAGTTGCTTTTAAACCTAAGGTTGTTCTGCCACATGGGGGTTAAAAGAGAAGAAACCCGTCACCAGAAAGGCTTTGAATACTGAGTGAGACAACAGGCAGCACAGAGCATGTGGGCCAGTGCTTACTTGCTTCATCCTTTCTCCTACAAGCACGTTTCCTGAGCCCCTACTGTGTGTCTGACAGACAGTGTTTGGGGCACTGATGGTAGATGGTAAAGAAAACAGATAAAATCCTCCCTTCATGAAGCTGATAAGTGAGCTGGGAAAAGGGGGCGGGGGTGGGGTGGGGGGAGGATGGTGAGTGGGGATTCTGACTCATAAACAAATGGATAGTGCTATGGAGCAAAGCAAAGGGGACAGGAAACCGGTGAGCTGGGAAGGGCTGCTTCAGATGGAACAGCCGTTGAAGGCCTTTCTGAGCTGTGACACTCGAGCAAAGAGCTGATGAAGTGAGAGAGGGCGCCATGACAGTATCTGGGGAAAAGCATTTCAGAGAGGACAGGAAAGATAGGAGGACGGGAAGATAAAGGCGACCCTAGGCTGGAAGTATGCCCTGCTCAGTAAATGCCAAGAGGCTTTCTTTCACACCTTTGATTCCACACCTGAGCCCTTTGGTTTTCCTGATGTGGCTCCCATGATCCCACTGATTTAAGGTGCGTGAGTATTGGCCATGTCTGTGTAGGGACACCATTGACACAGACCTGGCCCTTGCAGTGTGTGCCCCCAAGGCTGTAAAGAAAAGTAACCAAGGTGAAGCTCTCTGTGGCAAGACCATTCCTGCTTCATGACTGTGTGATGTCGTAAAAGATGACTGGGTTTCCAGGCTAGACCACAGGACCCCACTTAATGTCTAAAGTGGATGGAATGTGGGGCATTTGTAATGGAATACGGTGGAAAACAAGTCTGTTAGCAGCTTATAACACAATGTTTAAATTCCATTTCAGCTCTGACAGTCTCTAATTCTATGATATATAAAAGGAGCAAAGGGAAAATTCATTACCTGTACTAGGGGTTGAATGAGTCTTTGCGGCTTGACCTGGAGACCCACAAACACTTCAAACATTCTCTCTACAGAAAAATGAGTTCTGGGTTTCAAAGGCTAGGCTTCCGGACATTCTACACACAGACCATTCATGAATCGGAGACTCCCCCCAGGGCGGGTGAGAGCGTCCCTGGTGGCAATGGGTAGGAAAAGTTTCAAGAACAAAGCCCAGAATCACAGTAGCTGCAGCATTATGGGGAAACACTCATGACGAACCCAGAGAGAGGGTTCCCAGGGGGCCGCCAGCCGCAGCATCACGTGGCTATGGGGTCACCCCGGAAGGCCAGGAAAAGGGGGTCTGTAGAGCACGCAACAAAAACTCTGGCCAACTCCTGGGGCTCTGTAAAGAAGTCTCAAAATGTTAATGTGCTTTTCTCTCTGCATTGTGGGGCTATGTGTCCTTTTCTCTGGGCAGCCTGAGGTATCATCTGTCTCTAGGATTAAAACTGTTACAGCAGGAACACAAAGTGGGGAAAAAATCAGATATTTCAAAGAACAGCTTTCATTATTCAAAAAATGATTTTGTAGCAACACACTAAGCTTAAAACCCAGGCTTAAGTCAGAGAGAGAGAAAGTTTGTTCCACATTCTTTTATTTCCTTCTTTGACATATGAAAACCCATATAGACCATAAAAGTGCACACAGGAAATAAAAAAGAGGTAAGAGGAAAGTCTTTGTCTCTAGACCCAGGCCCAGGTAGGAAAGGGAAAGAAGCTGATCGATTAGGTTAGTCAAGCTTCCTCATACTCACTTGGAGCCAAGAAGCTTGCACCAGTAACGGTGAATCAGTTCACTGCTTTGTTCATCAAGAAAATCTTCAAAATCCTTGGGACACCTGGGTGTCTCAGTGGGTTAAAGCCTCTGCCTTTGGCTCAGGTCATGATCTCAGGGTCCTGGGATCCAGCCCCGTATCGGGCTCCCTGCTGCGCAGGGAGCCTGCTTCCTCCTCTCTCTCTGCCTGCCTCTCTGCCAACTTGTGATCTCTCTCTCTGACAAATAAATAGATAAAATCTTAAAAAAAAAGAAAGAAAGAAAGAAAGAAAATCTTCAAAACCCTTAAAAATTGGGCTGAACTTAGTCAATGTGCTTATTCATAGAGTAAAAACCAAATGACATTGAGGCTAGTACGTTCAGTGCAAATCATTCTCTTTATTATGTGCTAATATGGATGCTGATGCATAACAAAAACAGTTGTTTCTTGATGTGGCCTGATGGTGGTGAGGTGCTGGGTCGGGGAGAGCTCTATGGAGTGTTTGCCCTGTGACAGGAGCTCATAGTGTTTCTGCAAAGTAAGAAACCACCTTAGGCCCAGCTTTTCGAGGTGTGAACTGGACAGCCATCTTGCTTTTTTTTTGCCGTCTTCAATATTTTTAACAGTCATGATACTTCCATGCAGAAAGGGAAGGCAGCACGTTCTTCCATGTTAGATAAGATCAAAGGGCACACACACAAATTAGGAGTTTGGGATCACAGTGTCTACAGACTGTGGTGACAATAATTATAAGCGAGGTGAATGATGTTCCTAGTATGGCCCACCGAAGAAGATTTGACACACTTCATGTGTTCGGCAGAATGTTTTGAATTTTTCCACTGAAAAGGGGTCTACACATAGGAAATCCGTGGATATGGTAATCCATTTCTGGATTACAGTTATGAAGAAAGAAAATGCTAGAATTTTTTCATTTTTAATTAAATATATTCATATTTAATATTCAAAATATCAGTAGAGGGTACATTTAATTCATAAATAAGTATACATATCCTGGGGATATGGGCTCCAGCAGTTTTTGCTAATTGGGATGCTTGTGGGGATCCTGGAATGAGGTGACCCGTGCACCAGAGATCCTGCAAGATCAGCCAGGCCCCCGAGGCCTTCTTCTAAACCAGCAGTTTCCAAACTGTGCTCCCAGAGCCCTGCCTTCCCCGATGTTCCCCATCCTACCCCACCTCCCACCTCCCAGGTCCGCCTTAACCTATCGTATATTTTCAGCTTTGGCATAAGATTACTCCTAAGAAAATTTGGAAAACTACTGCCTGACCCACCTGCCACCATTTCTATCTACTCTCAGTGCTGAGCTCCCCGGTTTCACCTAATTCCACTTGTAAATCTACAGACACGTCTTTTCTACAATGAGTATGCCTTTACCAAGGCTCCATTTGTCTGTCTCCATTTCAGGCTGGGGCTCCCTGCTGTGGGGGCTCCTGGCCAAACCCTCCTCCCCTCCTCCTGGCTCAGCTCCTTAGGAATAACTGGACACCCTCAGAGGACATCTCTGTCCGCTCCCACCTGCAGCCTCCTTAAAGACAGAGGCTCTCTGGTCCTCCGAATCTCCTGAAGAATCAAGCCCAGTCTACACAGTAGCTGCTTCATGAAGTTGTGTTGATGTGAATTCCTGATGAAGGAACAGGAGGAAGTGTTAGGAAATCAAATCAAAGGCACCAGTAACAAGACTTTAAATGATTAGATAAAGGGTTGTCCCAGCATAGCATGTTTTCTGGTTGCCATGGAAACCAGGTGCTCTGCAGTCCTCCATGTTTTGAAGCCCGGAAGATTGGGGACAACTGGCTGGAGTGAATGTAGCAAAGAGACCATTGCTGGGAAAGTGACCTGGCCTAGTTACTGAATTTGCTCGTGGGCGAAGCTGAAGGGATAGACTAGATGATGTCTCAATCCCTGGCCTGGTATTCAGCCTGGGTGTCCCTGTAAGAGCATTCCAGGCCTTAACATGTTGAAACACTTTCCTACTGGTGGGCAGATGGCTGCTGACATACTTCCCTGAAGGGCTCCCCTGCCGCCCGCCACCCTACCCTCACTGCCAGAACCTTCTGCCCTTTCTCATTCCTCCCAGATCTCCCATGATCTGGCAATAAAGGGCTAAAGCCTGACTCAGTTGGGGACTGCCAGACCCCACTCAGCCCTGGAGACTTGGTAAGTTCCTGCCACACCCACCCTGCTCAGGACCCACCCCCTGCCACATCCTGCAATCCAGCCTCCTTGAGTTTCTATTCCAGTGTGGAATGGAATAAGGGGGTGGCCCTCCTTGGAGGGTTTGGCTGGATGGGAAGATGATGACTAGCTCAGGCCTGAGATTGCCCAAACTGTGTCTCGGTCTCAGCACCCATGCGCTGCTCAGGCAAGGCCTGGGGAGGCAGGAAAAGGCAGGATCCACAGGGACAGCCTTGGAGTCTGCAGCTGAGGAGAGGCGAACACATCTGAGCTGGACAATTCAGGGCTCGTTGGGACATTCCTCTGTGAGGGCTGAGTTTAAGCAGCTTGCTCAGACATATTTAGTTGACCTAGGCCGTGGCCCGTGGATCGCAAACTCAAGGCTACTACTGGAGATCAAGAAAGGGTTTGTATCAAAATTCAAGCTGTGGAAAGGGATTTGAAGCTCAAGTCCACAGAAACGAACCCGATGACTCAGAGAATTAACTGGATCCACTTTTCCTTCCTTTTACATCCTCTTTGGAACTTGTATTGACGGCTAAACCCTGGCTTTATATCTCAGTGTTGTACCATGCTTCGCAGTCTGCACACAACTCTCACGGGTACAGCTGTATTCGTGTCTCACAACGACCACACGCTGGGCAGAAATGATCGTTACCCATCCTACAAACGAGGAGACCAAAGAATCTCAGACACCTGCAATAACCTGCTCATACTCCTTTTGAAGTCAGTCCCTCAGATTTTAAGTCCAATGTTTCCTATTATAGGATGCTGTTTCTTAAAGTCCTTTGAACAAAGACAGGGCCCGCTTTTGTTTTACTTAGCAGGAAGCAGCCCAGTGAAGCTTAGTGATGTCTGTTCATCTCTTTCTTTCTATTTTTTTCTTTCTCGTTTCTTCTTTCTTTCTTTTCTTTCTTTCGTTCCTTCTTTCTTTCAGATTTTTTATTTATTTATTAGTCAGAGAGAGAGAGAGTGAGCACAAGCAGGGGAGCAGCAGGCAAAGGGAGAAGCAGGCTCCTGGCCAAGCAGGGAGCCTGATGCGGGGCTCGATCCTAGGACCCTGGGATCATGACCTGAGCTGAAGGCAGACACTTAACCCACTGAGCCACCCAGGTGTCCCTGTCTATTCATTTCTGAGACAGCCAGATGAGGTGGAGTTTGCAAGGAAATGTAAGCCAGAGTCTCAGGTGCTTGGGGCTTTGTCAGTAAAATGATATATAGACACGTGAGACTCCTAATAAAAAATACAGGAACCCATCCTTCTTTTGTTGTAAGAACTTACTGATTTCTCTACAGGAAAGTACAGTTCATTGCAATGTTGCCTTTTCAACAGCAAGTGAAATAAACATGAAACCCAGCAGTAGGAAATTCACTTGTTGGATGTGTACCCATAAGCAAGGAGAAAGAATAGGATGACAGATTTAGTTCATGGGGAAGGAGATTTCCCAGGATTTGGAAAGAATGCAGAAGAAAGAACAGTGTACCCTGATGGAAGTGTTGGGAGAGGCAACAAATTCAGGCGGCCCAAGTCTGCTAAGCCTGCTAAGGGAAGGAAGTAGAAGCCTTCAGACATTCTCACATCTGTCCTCACCTGTCTGGGTTTTCTGTGTGAATTTTCTTCTGTGGAAGAAGAGACTGAATAACTTTTCATGTAGCTTCCTGGTAATGACCATTTTTCCTGCCATATGTGTCAGGAGGTGAAGACATTTCTGTTCTTTCAGGGGCTGGTAGGTGAATTCCTCTTCACGGGAGGCCTGTCCTTGTTGGAGAAATGCTCAATGGGGCCACTCAGAGCAGATGAGTCTGGCGTGGGTGTGGGGGGACGGGTGCCCAGGCCACGAGGCCACGGGGCAAGGGCAGGGAATGCAAAGAGATGGGATTGTCTGCTCCCCATAAAGGGAGGGGGGTGGAGTTAGGAAGTGGGGTTAGAGGAGGAGGAGGAGGGAAGACATGGGAGATGTCAGCCTGTGGGGTATGACATCCGATGACCCCTTTGACTTCTCTCTCTGACACCATTAACTTCTAGAGATGATTGAGTAGAAGGATGAGTTACAGAAGCTTCCAAGGATCTAAGTTTTCAGGTTGAGGGAGAGACAAAATGGAGGAACATTTGTGAATGTAGGAGCTCAGCCTAAATCCCCAAAGCACAGGTGGTTCTTTTTTTTTTTTTTTTTTTAATCTGAAAGAGTATACATTGTGTGCTTTGGTAGTTTACAAATTTGGGGTGAGCTGGTACCAGGTATCCTTTTGTTCTCCTCAACTCAAGGCACCATGATTCTTTTTATGCTCTAAATTGTAGTTTCTGAAACTCTGGTCTTTGAAGGCCCTCCAGGTGGTCTGCGGTTGCCCAAATGCAATGAGTAGGTTTTGTTCGAAGAGTATTTTCTGCTAGAGATTTGAACTCTCCATAAAAAGGGTATAGAAATAGATATTTGATGATTATAACCACAAAGATGGTCACATGCTAAGCAGACACTTCAAATAGTGTGGTGGTGGGTGTGTGTGTGTGTGTGTGTGTGTGTGTGTGTGTGTGTGTGTGTGTGTTCCATGGTTACAAGCAGAAGTTTTGAGGTGGGTGGTTCAAGGGATTCTTGCAATATGGTTCATGGTCTAAAATCTCACTTGGGATGAAGTGAAGCCAAACACTTATAAGACACCAAGAAATCAAACCACTTTGTTTGAGAATCTTTAAAATCGGTATTTGAAACTGATACTTCAATTGAGAAAATATCTTGACCCTAAACCTTTGCAATTTCATTTCTGACCATAATGGAAGGATATCTTGGCCACATAGCCCTCATATCCAATTTTATTTCTAGTAGTATAAGTAGCTACTCAGCTTTGAAGTTTAGTGCCGAGCCATATTTTAGGGGATAGTTTGGGAAGAGATTGGCTATGAAATTCATCCTCAGAAAAGGTCTTTTGAAAATCTTCATTAATCTTTATAATTACACCTATCTTCCAACTTCATTTTAAAAAGTAGTATTCTACCCATGGGTTCAAAACCATGGTAAGAATGCAGACCATTCAGATAGCAAGAACTAGGGGCAGCAGAGTTTTATTTAATCCCCAGATCATAAAAAACAGACATAGCTACAAGGATGATGAAAGAAAAACACCGAGGACACCTTCAACGAAACAAGGTGAAAAGGAATTCCCAGGATTCCATATCTTTAGGTTATAGCTGGGCGTGCCAACAAGTGAGACAACAGCAAGGCTTGAGAGAAGAAAGAAAAATTGGAAAGATCCATGAGCCAGAGGATCTATAAATTACCAGTCTCACTCACCCCTGAAAGAAGAGAGCCATGCTAGGAGAACCTCAGTGAGGAAATTGAAAATCACCCAGTAAAAAAGGCTCCAGTCAGTAAGATGGCGGCTGGGCTGGGCTGCCATGGTGGTCTGGATCACAACCTGCCAAACACACCCAGGTTCTAGTCCCTGGAAACTGTGAATGGGTTTCCTTACATAGCAAGAGTGATTTAGTAGATGTAATTAAGTCAAGGATCTTGAGATGGGGAGGTTATCCCAGACTTTCCAGGTGGGCACAATATAATCACAAGGGTCCTTATGGGAGGAAGGCAAGAGGATCACAGTCAGAAAGGAGATGTGACAACAGAAACAGAGGTCAGAGCGACACATTTTGAAGATGGAGGAAGGGACCACAAGCCAAGAATGCAGGTCACTTCTGGAGGCTGGAAAAGGGAAGGAAGTGAACTTTCCCTCCGAGTCTCCAGAGGGAGTGGGGCAGCACCAATACCTTGATTTTAACCAAGTGGAACGTATTTTGGATTTCTGATCTCAAGAATTGTAAGCTACTAAATTTGCATTTTTAGCCACCAAGTTTCTGGTGACCTGTTACAGCAGTAATAGGAAACTAATGCAGTGGAAACCACACCTCCCAAAAAACCCTTTCCTGTGTGTCCCAGTTAGAGTTGGGCAAAGGACAAACTTGGACAAGATTTGGGAGGTGGGAGCCATTTCTCTCTGACCGTCTTTGTGATGGGGGTCCTGTAGGGTCCATACAGGTTGGCCTCTCACTCCTGTGCTATGTGTCAAGCTCTTCTCTGCTGAGCCACGGCAGCCCCAGGCCTCCCATCAGATGCTTGGCTGTGAACCCACACAGGCCATAGCTACACCAAAGCAAGAGCTCCCTAGAAAACCCCCTAAAAGTTCCTCTTCATGGCCCCACTTCAGCGTGGACACCTGACTTTTCAGATTCCATTGCATTCTCCTAATAATGTTGGTGTTTCTCCAAGTGATTCTACCATTTGCTCTGCAATGAGTGGATTTCTCTATTTTCCTACAACCTCAACAACACTTAATACGGACTGACTCATTTTGAACAATCCGTAGGCTATGGGCCGCTATTTCCTTGTGACTTTACTTTACATCTCCTTGATAACTAATGAGGTTGGGCCTCTTTCAGTATTTTTAGCAGCCTTCTGGATCTCCTTGTTCCTGAAGCATGTCTGACTTTTGCCCATTTTTCTACTGGGTTGTCTCCCTTTTTTTTTTTTTTTTTTACTGATTCATGATTCTTTGTATACTCTGGATATTAGTCCTTCATCAGTATTCTGTATTGTAAACATCTTCTCCCAGGATGTGGCTTGCCTTTTCTCTATCTTTAAAGATTTATCAGTCTTTCTTTTTTATGGTTAGTGCTTATTATGCACACTAAAACCCAGCCATTCTACTTCTGGATCTATGTATGCCCTAGAAAAACTCTTGCACAATTCTTCAGGTACAGGAATATTCACAGAAATGTAGAGGGAGAAGCCCAGAAGCTCTGTAAGTGTCTATCAAGAGAGGAGATGGGGGTGCCTGGCTGGCTCAGTTAGTAGAGCGAGTGACTCTTGATCTGGGGGTCTTGAGTTTGAGCCCCACGCTAGGGGTAGAGTTTGCCTAAAAAAAAAAAAAAACCAACACAGAGAGAGAGAGGCGATGAATCCAGGTGGGCATGTCCCTACACAGTAATGAACCACAAATCCATGTGTCATATGGATTTGCCTCAAAAGCCTACTGTTAACTGAAAAAATAAAGAATTCATTTTATTAAAAATTCAAAACCAGCCCAAGTTAAATAATATATTATTTAGGGGTTAAAAAAAAATACCAGAAACCCAGAGGTGTTAAGCTCTAAAAAGTAGGAAGGGGGCGATTCCTACAAACCTCAGGATCATGGTTACCCCTGGAGGGAGGGAGGGGATGCGAGGCGAGACAGACACACAGGGGGCTGGCGACATTCTACGTTTCAACCTACCAGGTGGGCACAGCTCTTTCCTTTATTCTTCTTCGTTGAAATGAACATATGTTTTGGGTAGTCATTGTTCCGCGATCTATTTTCTCCATAAAACATTTGAACAGGTCTGATTCTCCAAACAATCATATTTGTCGTCCCGGGTTAAGGTGACGGCAGGTAAGAGGAGATTCAGAATACTTCAGAGTGCCAGCATGGAGTTGTCTCAACCGAGTCAGGCGGGCCGTGGGCTAAAACTGCAGCCTACTGAATCAGAGTGTCCAGGGTGAGGCAGAGGAATCTGTGTCACTTTGTCCAGGTTTGGGAGCACCCAGTCCCCACCCCTCCTCCTCAGCCTCAACAGTGGCTCCCTACTGCCCTCTCGTGGCGCGTTTTCCCATCCAAACTGAGCCCAGATGAGCAAGGGTGCAGAGTGGCCTGGGGATCGGGGGTCTGTCCCGGCTTGGCGGCAGACTGAGGACTTGCAAGATTGAGCTAGATGCCAAAACACAGTATCTAGGACCCACTAGCTCGTCTAGTGTTTCTATTTGAAGTCCTAGTGCTCTAGGCTGGCTTACTTGTTTCGAACTTAATCCATGCTCCTTCTGACAGAGATGATCTCGTGGACACAAAGACCCCTCTTCCCTGCTCCAGACCCTCTTGCGGCTTGGTCCTCTCTGCCCGGGGAGATGCCCCAACTCTGTGAACTGCTCCCCCAACCTGGACTCCCCATCTGCACACACCTTCCCAAATGACCGGCTCTCCTCTTCCGCCTGAACAAACATCTGGTCTGTCTAGACTGCTCCTTGATCCTGGGCTCTCCTGCAAGATGCTATCCTGCCCTTTGGCTTCCACAAGGCCAGAGCTATTAAGAGGGTAAGAACCTAAAGCCACAGAGAAATGCAGCTCCGAAGCAGGTGAAAGCTCTGAGGGTCCGTCGAACACCCTCCGTGGCGGAACACCCCATCTGCCACCTTCCTTTTTCTCTCTCTTCCTCAGCCAGTCAGAGTTTCTGATTCCTGGCATCAAGCTTGGAATGGGCAGGTTCATTCAGAAAAATCACAGAATTGGTGTCACGCAAAGGAAGAGCCTGGCCCAAATCCCAGGGGGCAGAATCCAAGTGCGTAGAGTCCCCGCTCACTTTGCCCCATCTCTGTCCCCAGATTAGACCTCACTAGAATCCTGAGTTTGCTGTACGTGGTCACTGAGCCCTCTTGAGCGAATAGTTCTTGCTTCGCCCCCAAGAGCCCATAACCTGCCCGATGGAAGGTGGTATAACGTAATGATTAAAAATGAATTTAGAATAGGAATTCGATGGGAATCTCTGCCTGCTTATACGCTTGGTAGTCTTTGGACATTGTTTTACCATCTCTTCAATTTGAAACTTCAATTTCAATTTCAAATTGAAACTTCAATTTCCTCCGCTGTATAATGAGGATAATAATATTTAACTTGAAATTTGTCGTGATTATCGAAGGAGACAGAGCATGTAAAAAAATGCTTATCCCATTTTATACACATGGAAGTACTAAAGAAATATACTTGTTATTATTTATTAGAAGTCCAGGCCTGTTAGGACTCAAAGGGCTGTTATCTTAGGAGCAGAGTCCTTTGAGCTCTTGGAAGCCTCCGTTGCCCAAAGGCTCCACTTGGAAAAGGGCCCACTGTGACTCCATCCTGCCTGTTTCCTCCAAACCCCATCAGGGCCCCGGCCCAGCAGCTGGGTTCATGCCCTCTGCCCAGGGACCACACGCCCTTCCTGTCCACCAGTCGGGCGGGCCACAACCCCACTCCATCAGAGGGGGCCCCTTTCTCTCTGCTCTCCCGCTGGCTTGCTCCCTCCCCTTCCCGCCTTCTCCTCACCTACACTGTCCCCACAGCCATCTGTTGTCAGTTGTCACTCAGAGTCTCCTCCTCTGCTCCTCCCCCCACGTCCCCCCCACCCGCCTTGCTTACTCGGTGCTTTCTTCCTCCTGCCCTCCCCAGTCAGGTCTCTGGGGTGAGGAGCATGGAGCCTCCTTGGGCTGCTCCTACTTGAAGGCAGCAGCCTCAGGTTTTCGAGATGGTCCATTCCCAGCCATGACAGAATTGACCAGAACGCACACCCTAAGCAGCCTCTGCCTGGCTCACTGGGGATGTCTCCTTAAGTCATCCCTCTGTTCTGTAGGACACAGAGCCTGGCATGTTACTCACATTGCTTCTAACCACAGAATAAACTCTGTATTCATCGTTAGCCATGGAGGACACCAGAACCCTCATGGCAACCAGGAGACCTGAGTTATGGGTCCATCCACGTGGCCCTGCTGAGTTATTTTCCCCTCTCTGGGTTCCTCAGCTGGCAGATGAGGGGGATGGGCTGGATGGTCTCGGAGGCCACTTCCAGCTCCGATGGGTCACATCAGGTTCACCAAGGCACGAGATAGTCATACCTGCTCTTTCCGGAGCACCACCCTTCTGAGAAGCTCCGGCGTTCAGATGGACGGGTCTGTCCGCTTTGGTCCTCCATACAACCACAAGGCGAGGTCCTTGACTCACTGATGACGTAGATCCTTTAAGGTGACTTGCTGGAAGCCACAAAGTAAATCAATGTCAGAGGCAGAAAGGCCTCCCAGCTCTCCCTCCCAGCTTTGCTGCATCAAGCCAGCTCAAGACGATAAGCAACCCTGGCCCCCCCCCCCGAAAAATTCCTCCTAGCTCTACATCCTTGCAAAACTTCCTCCTCACTTAAATTTTAACCTTCAGCCTGGTGTGTATTTAACATAGACAGTCATCATTCAAAACTCTTTCTTTAACCTGCATGAAAGAACATTTAGAAATTGTGAAACTCTATCCATCCGCTTTTTCTTTCCATGCTTTGTTTTTGAAAGCACAAGAACTTCAGTTTCCATACACAGCCCCATGCCACTCAGAGCCTGGAGGCCCTGATTCATGGGGGGACTCGGTGTTCCCTTCAGAACCTGAATGTTTTACAGGCACAGCTCACACCAAACCCCACACCGACTCAGTGGAGGACTGAATCCCCACAGACCAGTTGGGCTCCCAGGAGGAAAACCACTGAAAGCAAACATTTTCTTTTCCCCCAAGGCAACATTATCTTATCTCTGACTCTGTTCCCTTATCTAAGAAGAGAGGATCAAATTCTTCCTGCAGTGCCGGTGCTGTGGGAAGCAAGGCTGATTTCTCATTTTCCCTCTATGATAATGGCAGTTGGCAAACAACTGTGTGAAGGGAAAGTGGGGATTTGGAAAATCTCGGGGTCAGGGAGTCTCTCTTTAGATACCCGTGCTTTAGTGTGTCACCATTTTTTTTTTTTAATGAATAGGCTGGTTTGTCTCAGAAAGTTCTGGAACCCCACCCAGGTAGGAGGGAGGGCAAGAGTCTCTACAAACCCGTAAGGATGGGGGCGGGGAGGTGGGGAGCAGGGTGCTGGGAGGGCCAGAGAGCAGAAAAATGATTGGGACCCAAAAGAAACAAAATGCTAGACCTTGAAACCAAAGGCCAGGGACACCAGCCGCTGAAGGCAGAGCCGAAACCCAAGGACGGGGTGGAAATAGGGGTTGGGTGAGGGTGAGGGGGCAGAAACCAGCTCCCTGGCATGAGAAGCGAATGGGAACGGAGCATGGCCACGTTGGCGAGGTGCCAGGATGATAGGTGAGCCTTCCCAGGAGCTTAGCTCATCCTTGGGGAGAAGGAGAGAAGGTACATCAGAGTGGAAGATTCCCAGACTTAAAATCTGGAAGTAGCGGAGTTACCTTGGATAGGCGATTTTGAGCTCTTCCATTGCATTGCTGGCCAGGGTGAAAAGATCCTCCACGGAGTTCAATTACAGATGAAGAGCTCAAGTGACACTTCTGCATACTTGAATCTTACGACTGAAAGTCTCATCTGCTCTATTAGCAATATTTTGTTTTACTAAAGGACGTTGTAGTAGATCTGTGTAAGAAGACACTGACTCCCTAACTCCCACACTGTTAGCGAAGGTAAAAGCCAGAATCTATTTTTCTCTTTTTAAAGGGCCATTAGACATGGAGCACCTCCTCAAATGTTTCACGTCCCACTGGAAATTTGTTTATATGTGTACAAAGGAGAAATAGGAAAGGCTGTTTTTGTATGAATGCAAATGTGATTTATACACCACAAAGCTGCCTCTTGACCTCCTCTATTTTTAGACCTCTGTTAATTATATTTCTGGTGACATAATATGCTGGAACACATTCTCCTTTTCATGCAGGCATTGCTCCTTCAAGTGTGAAAGCACATTAGCAGGAGAGCAGGCTCATGATCAGGCGCCCTGTTCCCTAAAGTCAGTTAATTGGCCAGCATTACTCTCAAGAGATAGGAAGTATCTGGGCCTGAGCTATTCTACTAGGAAGCCAGGTTTAGAAATCTGACTCACTTGTATTGAAACATCTAAAGAGACACCAGATCAGTTCATGAAACAATTTTGTTTGCTCACCCAAAAGTTTCTTTGCACAATAGCCTTCCTATTCTGACTGTTTGACGGAGTCCACCAGCCAAAGCAGAGGTGCAAATGACAGTTACTTGTTTTTCTAAACCAGCTCCCTTTCAGCAATGGCATACGTATGAGCAGCTATGGCCATGGAGACATGAGGAATATCTGGGGAAATTTTCCTTCATCGTGAAAAGAAAGAGATTCAGGAGGATAACCTCCTTCTTCCCTCTTGCCTTTAGAAGCAGTTGTGAGAGGGCATGATTCCTGGAGCTGTGGCAGCCATCTTGCAACCCTGAGGATGCTGGCCTAGGATGAAAGTCAATTTGCTGTGGCTTGCAGCCTGGAAATAAGGGAAGTGTCCGGCTCCTAATGATACCGTGGAGATGCTGAATCAATCAGGCCTCCAGACTTTTTGAGATATGAGATAAGAAAAACCTTAAGTGTTTAAGACACATCAAGTTGATTTTCTATTACTTGCAGCCAAGTGATACATTAAAAGTCATAGGAAAGAGAACTAATTTCCATAAGCTGTGAAAATAAAGTTAAAATATTTTAGTTTGTGTTCTAATTTTCTTGCTGTGATCCTCTAGATTTAGTGTTAAGAGTCCTCTTCCCTTTCCCCTCCATCCCATTCTCCAGAGGTAAATGCCTCATTCTCTCTGGGGGTCCACAAGCCCAACTCCCATCTCCCCTGTCCTGTCAGTACCAACCACCTCAGTGCTTTGCCTCCCATTCTAGATCTGTTCCTGATGGAGGTTACTCTGCAGTGATTTTAGATGGCTCTGGCATAGTGCCATGACAGACCAAAAAATATCTTCCTTATTATCCTGGATATTTGGATATTATAAACATACATGAGCACAGAATGGAGTGCTTTGGTACATTTTTTGTGACCTGTCTCTACCTAGATTTTCGTTATTTGTTTTCTTCTTCCTTCTGCAACTCTTAAATTGGCTGTATATTCCCTTTAATGATCTAATTGATGATGTCAAAAAGTGATTCTAAGAAGTGCCTTAAGCCATAGAGTACAGGATAAACAAAATACCAAGAGGCATATTCCCTATGAGTTGGAATCTTGAGAATGGTAACAAATATGGGCTTTTTTATCCTCTCTTATCTGGGAGCTCCTTCTCTCTTTCTGTCTCTCATTCACAGGAGAAATTGCGAGAAGAAACTCTAATCAAGTACTCGATTTCCCAAATCTGAATTTTATTTGGTTTCTTTTGTGTAAAACACCAAAAATGAAAAAAGAACAGGTTAACAGCAGTTCCTCCAGTATAAGGCTGCCTGATCTCATTTTTACTTTAGAAATTCAGCAGACCACCATCTCTACTGCCATAAGCAATGTTTCTCAAAGGGTGGTCCCTGAGACATCAAGTCTGAGTAATATTTTGAAATGCAAATTCCTGGGCCCCATCTCAGAGCTAAGAATCTGAAGTCTTGGTGGTCAGAAAATCGATAAAATAAGCAAGCAACCCAGCTGATGTATATGCACATAAATATCCCAATCTTTCAGTGTACCATTTTAATTACAAATGCTACCTACAAGATTGAGTGGGCTTTGCAAAGCAGAAACCAGTGACAGTAAACCTTGTTGAAGTATCCATATATTTAGAAAGAATTACAAATGCTGGATGAGAAAAATGGTTTGATAAACAGAGTTAACTTTAGGCAAAATTTGGGTCTCTGAGATGAGGTCAAAAAATTCCATTTAATTTTGGAAACTTGTGTTTTTTCTCAGCTTCCCTCCAATTCCATGTTCTGCAACCAAATGGGCCTTTATCTTCTACAACCTGCCTTACCTGGCATTAACCAATTAAAAAAAATTTTTTTAAAGCAGTCACGTAGGCTGGTGACAAATGTGCAAACTTGTCAAAACTTCAGGTTGAAAAGTAAAGAATTCAGAACCCGAGGCATTTTAATTTATCCGTCAATCTATTTATTCATTCAAAATGTATATTAGTGAATGTCAAGAATCGAGGATAGAAAAGGAGTAAGACATGGCCCATGCTTTTAAGAAAAATTATCTAAACTTAGAAATGAAGAACTCACATCACATTCTTTTGATGTTTGGGCATTGCTTAACAAGCCTACCCATGGAGTATTTAATTCTTTAGGAAAATGGGCACCTGTTTGACGGGGCTACTCACTGTTAGGGGCTGGGATTCCGTGATGTAATTACCAGCACCTGGTGGGCGGAGGCTATGAATATGCTGAACATCCTACAACAAATAATTCTCTAGTGCCAAAGGTCAGCAGGACTGAAGCTGGAAAACCCTGTTCCAAAGAGCTCCAAAGGCAATAATTTGGGAAATCAGGAGACCTTTGTCTCCCTCGTGAGAGCAGTGTCAGTGTTTCCTTCCTGCGCTGATAAATGGTTGGGGAAGCAGGAAGCAAAGTCTGCCAATGGGAGGTTGTCTCTTACAGTTTCTGGTAGTGCCCAGTGTGAGATAAGGGAGAAACATCAGGAGGGAGGCAGGGTGAAATAGTTTTCTTAGGAAGGATAATTGATGGTAGTCAAGTATTTTAAAATATTTGGATCAACTGAAATTTTCATTTTTCCTTTAGATATTTGATGCCTTTGGGGCCCTAACCTAGGCCACGGTGACAATCACAGCATGTTGGTGAAAGATCTTTTCAGTTTTTACACCTTAAAAAAGGGAGAAAATAATACTGCTTATTTTTGTTCGTGTCTTCACAATCGCAAATATTTAGCAAAGGAAAAGACCAGAAGTGCCTTTATGGCGAAAGTTGGATTCTCTCAATTAAATTTTTTTTTAATTACTGTTGCTCTGTAAAGCTGTATTGCAATTTTCCTATGTGAATATCTGCATGATTAAAATTAGTTTAACAGGCCTTCATTTATTAAATACAGACACCCTTTGAGTTATACTTCTTATACTATGAGTGACTAGCCAGTCATTACATCTAGAAGAAAAGTTTCTTCAGTTTGAGAAATGGGAGGTTTCCACTACAGAGAGAATAAATGTCATTACTGTTGGAATTGTCTTTTTATTTTATCTTATCTTATTTTATTTTTTTAAGGAGCATGGAACAGGTGTTTTGCCTCAGTTGAGAAATAAAGACCTCTGTGGCTGAATTGGACAGTTCTTTCCTTGCTAGAACACTCAGCAGAGGCTGTGGTTGGACATAGGAAGAATTTTTTTTTTTTAGTTAGTTGGTAAGCAAATGCCATAGCTGGAAGATGGGGTCTCTCTTTTCACTGGACAGCTATTAGCTGCTGCAATTGGTAGGGACAAGTCCACTTTTTTGTCCCCCCACCCAAGTGGAAACAGCTAGAGCCATAGCTAAAGATGGGTGATACCCTTACATCAACAGTTCTGCGTGAGAATTCAGCTGAAAACATAGAATGTTTTTGTATAGGTTATAAAGGATTTTATGGGGTTACTTAGAAAACAAACCACACTTTATAGCGTGATTTTTGTAAGATATGTTCCAAACAAACCACGATTATTTTGGATCCTTACACTTACGGGTTAGTCACTGATTTTATGAGGCAAGCTTTCTTCTAAAATCATTACAGTGGTGAATTGCAAATTTCATCTTTTTCTAGATTCACTTTTCTATGTGTCTTAATTATAACGATGGGAGTATAATCTTTATAAAGTGGAGAAAGTTTTAACAATGGATGGTGAATTAATGTGTCTCTGTAAGGAAAGGGTGGACTCTTCCGATAGATTTATTTGCATACAAGAGGCTGTCTCTACTGAATAATTGTTTGAAAGAGATCGGCTCCTAAGGAGAAAATAACTTGTCTTTATATAGTCTGAGGACAGTGGGTCTGGGAACCTGCTAAACTAAATTTTCCCCAGCTGAACCTTGTACAAAAGTGACTTACCACCCAAGTTCAAAATGAAATCTTTTGTTCTACTTATGTAACTATCTAGTTATTTTAACTAATTTTTATATACATGTATTGTAACAATATTTTGCCTAAGTGATGAACATTTGACTTTATTTTTGAACCTGCCACAAGGAAACTGACCTTGGCTTGTGAAGTGGACAAATAAATCATCAAGAATGTCCCTGAACATCTTCTCTCAAGATGAAGAAAACATGCAGAAGGGAGGGGCGAGATTCCTCTTCACTCTGAATCTGTTGAGTTCCATTTTTGAGTGTAGCCAAGGCTGTGCTTCAGACAGGCTGTCTACAGGAAACCAGAGTAAGAATGTGACTTAGAAAGCCTTCTGCAATTTCTGAAGAAACTTCATTCCTATCTTCAAGTGTCACAGAAAAACTGCTAATCATCACTGAGCAAGGTTGGTATCAATCAGGCAAAATATATGCCTTTCTGAAAATGACTGTTTCTTCTCTGAATAAAAATTTAATTTTTCTAGCCAAACAGGAAGTTTCTAATAAGAATTCCATATTTCAATGAGGCCGTCATATTTTTCATAAATGGTTTCAACATTGGATTTCTAAGTAGTATTACATAAATATTGTTGCTAATTTTTCTTTCCTATGTATTTTTCGAAAATGCCATTTTAAGCTTTATTCAGCCCAAGAATATTGGATCAACTATTTTGTTGTATTTAAATGATTAACACTTTATTACACTAACTACTTAGTCTTGTGGAAACCGTTAGTAAACTTACTCTTATGCATTTTTCATAGAAATCATTTTTCCCTTGGAAGGGCCAATTTGGTCATAGTAATCTCAGAGTAATTTCATAATTTGGGGGGTACTTTTCTTGTATTCTTGAGGGTCCCCTAAAAGTAAAAATGCCCCCAAAGCACCCCCACTTGCATTAGACACAGTATTATTTTTCCTCTTTTCCCCAAGTCTATTCCCAGCCTAACCTGAACATGCTAGATCCACCATAATTCTGTATGCGTCCTGTGGCTTAGAGATCAGGGTTAACCCCGCGAGAGAAGTTCCCCATGGGGTAAAGTGCTCTGATCGGGAGATTCAGGCCCTCTTGTAAGAGGAGCAGTGAAGGCTGAGCCCCATTATTAACTGACTAGAGAGATGCAGACATGAAAATATCACTTGAAAACTTCTGGGAGGTGCTTATGAGAGGTACCCTGATGAGCCTCCTTCAAATGTTCTATCAGGCATCAGGATGGCCAGTCTCACAGGGCACGATTGAGAGGAAAAGCATTTAAAAAAAAGCTAGGTTTGATTATTGCCTCTAAAAATGACTGTGGGACTGGGGCCAAGTTTCTTCACCTCTGCAAGCCTCCGCTTCCTCACCCATAATGTTACTTATCTCACTGGACGGCTGGGATGATGGAATAAGACAAGTCATCCGAAGAAGGAAGCAGGAGCGGAGTGTAAGACACAGTCAGGATTTTTGCTGTGGCTGTTGTTGCTGTTGGCTCTCTGGTCTCCAGGTCTGATCTGGGAAACTTGGAGCTTCAGCCACGCTGGCTGGGTCTTCCATGCCACTCTTTGTGCAGGCAGCCTTGGGCCTCTCTCTCTTTTCTTTGTTAGTGTGTTCTTAATTTTAGAATAATGTCTTCAGTTATTTCGCAACAAAATACTTCCCTGGCCCCAGCCTGGAGAAGAAGGTAGATGTTGCTGTTTTGAGGATAGGGGTTGGGGGGGGGTGACCTGGGAGTACGTATATTTAGAGCTCAACCTACAGTTAGCAGAAATTCAGGTTGTAAATTAGAACATTCCAAGAGCAAAAATATAATGGATTGGAATGTAAATGGCAATATCTGACCATCACCAGTTCCTGAGTCTTAGAGTAAAATCCAGATCAAATTTCTAGAAAAAAAGAAGAGTATATCTTCTCAAGGAAATGGGGGCAAAACCCTTGATTGCCTTCTAACTAAACAGTTTCTTCGTCCTTAATGGTCTGTTCCCTGAGTAAGTTGATAGGTGATTAAAAAGATCTGGAAATAATTGCACAAGGAAATATAAGAATAATTAACCATAGAATAGATTGTTAACTGTTATAGGACTAAAACCAAGTTGGTCATTCAATTGCTTCCTGGAAATAAAACCACTTAGATAAAACCCAAGAAATAAAAAAGTAAAACAAACAAAACAAAAAAGCCCTGATAAACCCAAAACACATGCTTTACAGCGGAAAGGACTACAAATTTCTTAATGTTTTTCTCTTGAGTATACATATTACTTTCAAAATATTTTTTTCAAAATATTTATTTAACATTGAGTATGTGCACTGTTCCAGGCACTGGGGATACCGAGATAGATACATCGTTGCCTTGAAGAGGGTCCCAATCTCAAGGACCCAATAGTCACTGACCAAGCAGTGATAACACCATGTACGAGAGAGAGGTGTCTGCAAGGCAGCGGGGAGGGGTTTTGTGCTTGTTTAAATCCTTATCCTTCCACAAAAGTTTTGATGGGGGCATGGATGGATATATCTTTTGGGGAGGAGAAAAATGTATGGAGTAGCTTCTCAAGGGAAGCAAATTAACCTGGATGAATTGGTTTTTGACCAGCGGGTATTCTAGGCACAGAGAGCCGTCTGAAGAGCACACAGAGACTGGAAAATCTGTGGCTTATGGAAAGACGGTAAGGTAGTTTGGCTATAGCTGAAGTATAGAATGATGCTTGGTAGGGAAAAGCTGGAGAAGCAGGTGAGGACAAATTGTGAAGGGCCAGATCACTGTAGCACTGTGCTAGTTGTGATGGAGACAAATTCTCAGTCAGTTCCAGCTGCTATAACGAATTACCATAGGCTGGTGGCTTAAACGACATTTGTTTCTCACAGCCCCAGAGGCTGGAAGTCCAAGATCATGGTGCCTGTGAGGCCGGGTTCTGGTAAGAGTCCTTTTCCAGGTTGCAGGCAGCTGGCTTCTCACTGGATCCTCACATGGTAGAAAAAGAGAGCTCTGGCCTCCCAGTCTTCTTATAAGAGCAGTAATCCTATTCACAGGGTTCCAACCTTGTAACCAAATTATCTGCCAAAGGCCCCACCTCCAAATTGCATCACTTTGGGGACTAGAGTTTAAATACATGAACTTTGGGGGAACCCAAACATCTGTCCATGGCCAATAGAAACTTTGAAACTCCAAATGTTTGTTTCCCAACCCCCCCTTTAGTTGTGCCTTTGACACTACACTTGAGGAAGGGTGGGGGAGTCATTTCTTCTTTTTTAGGTTATCCCCACAACAGTGCCTGGCAAGGACAGCTTCTCTCTGTGCTGTTCAGTTTTAACTTTACAAAAGATCAATGGCTACCACTATCACAGTTTCTACTTCTCCGAGAATTTTTACTAAGCAAGGAACAGAATCAAAGATACTGGCGGCAGGCAGAGGAACAGGTGTTATGTAGGCAAACAAGAGTCCAGCTATTTTACCCTACTTCCTGAATTTGAAGAACAAGTCAGTACCAGCTGCCATCTTCCTCTTGGAGCAGAGAGTTGGTAAGGCCTTATTCTCAGCTCCCAACTCCATATTCTTAATGATAGAGGATAGCTCCTCTGCTGTGCTGTGCACTGAGGACATAGCAGTGAACAACTCAGTGGGCTGCTTCTGGAAAAGCTTAAATCACAAGGTGCTTTAAGCTTCTTTTAAGTATTATAGAAGAGACAGCATCGTTTCTTTTGTATCCAAATCTTATTTAAAGCAAACAAACAAAACCCTATTATCACCCTGCATAACAGTATTACATGATAATGTGTTCTGGATAAACAAAACAAACATTAGCATTATATTGTAATATCCTTGCAAACCATAAGAGTGAAAGTGGTTTTTGGAATGGAGTGCTATTCTAGCTAGTTTCAAATCTTAGAAGTGTTAGCCTGCTGTCTTCCAAAATATAACTTTGTTTTAATAAGATGACTGTGGCTATGGCTAGGCTTGCTTATTCTTTAATGCAACTTGCTTAAAACTCAAAAAACACCTTATAGTCTCAAGGATCCTATAGAATCCCCATCAGTAAAATAGCATTGTATAGATAATAAAATGAGCCTTTTAATTTTTCGTAGAGGTTTTTTTTTAATAAATAGGAGTAATCCGTTTTTAATTCCATTCATTACATTGGTGGGGGATTTAGTAATCAACACTCAGTTCTCTGCAAGCCTACATTTAAAGCTCAAAGAGGGGGCAATACATAACGGAGTTTGTTTTCGTGGTACAAACTACAGAAAGTCAAGTTGGGTAAAATCTCTTACGTTAGGAATCTGAGAAGTCTGTGGTTTTCAGCTAAGGGCAACTCAGAACGGTGGGGGTATGAAGAGGTTGAGGATTTTAAGTCATTAAAATGGAACGTGAGTTAAAGTTAAGAAAACGTGGTATTGGACACGACTATTAATTAATCCGACGTCTGCGCTACCCTGGAATGCAGATCAAACTTCAAGGTCGTGCCTAGGAGGGGGACAAAGAAGGGTATCCGGGGGGAGGGGGGAGTCTCGGCGCGGGGGCCGGCGCGTTTGGGGAGCGGCAGTGGTGTGACAAACGCGCTGGGCCGGGCCCGGGTGGCCCGGAGCCAGGCCCGGGGACCCGGGGGAGACGGGCTTGGAGGGGAGGCGCATCCCGGCAACTATATGCGGTGCGGACCGAGGCGCCGGCGGAGCGCATTCTCCTTTTGGAAAAAGTGCGCCGGACGCCCGCCCCGGTGAGCCGAACCCCCCGCGGGAAGAGGCGGGAGCCGTAGGGCGAACGGCCGCGGGCTCCTCCCCCGGCGCCTCCGCTCTCTGGGTCAGGACGCTGCGGGCCGCGGGGCCGAACGTGGGGACCCGCGGGCTCCGGGCTGCTCTCCGC
>LNAC01000033.1:7330905-7426577 GCA_002007465.1 Ailurus styani | reverse complement strand
GTGCGGAGGGTTGGCGCGGCACTTCCGGCGGCCGCCGCGGCACTTCCGGGAGCCGCGGGGGTCCCTGCCGCCGACTGCTCGCGGGGCATCCTTCCGCCCGCCGGCGCCGCGCCGCGTCCTCCCGGGGGCAGCGCGGGCGGGCGGTGGCTCTCCCCTCCCGGGGCGGCCCTGTCGAGCCGGCGTCTGGAAGCTTCAGCCCTGGAACTCGCCGCTGTTTCCACGCAGGCCGCCCGTCGGGGGTGCGTGGGGCGCTGGCGGGGCGCTGCCGCGGGTCCCTGCAAGCCGAGCGGGCTTCAGCCGGAGACGCGGGGTCGGCGCGGAGCCTCCGGCAAACTGCTGTGCTGTGCTGTGCTGTGTTTTGCTCCGACAACGATTCTCTACCCGTTTTACACAAAAGAAAGGCCAAATGTTCAGTGCACAAACATTTGCAAAGAAGCCAAACATCAGCGAGCCCGGAGTTTAAAAGCAATTATTAAATAGGAAAAACAATGAGAACCTGATGAAAAGGAGTATCAGAATTTACTTAGAAAGTATGAGGTTATCTAGGTCGCTGGGAGGAATCTGGTGGCCAGTTCAAGGACTCGGAGATAATCCTTTGGGAAACAAACCTGAGGCCTGAGTGTAACCCATGATATTCCTTTCCCCTTCTTGCAAAATTTTTCATACATCTTCCAAGTACCAGAGTTAAATATTTTATGTAATTCCCCCTAAGAGTCTGCGGATGAATTAAATGAATACATATGCTAGATATTGCTGAAAACATTTCCATTTGTAAAAATTAATGTAGAAATTTCTTTAGTGATTTTGGCGATTTATTGTTTCAGTAGGACTCTTGGTTTTCATCTGCAAATAATGTATTACCCATTCGTTTTAGATGACAATATTTTTTATGAAAATAATGTCTCATTTTCTATCATTATTAGCACCTTACAAATCAAAACTTTATAAGGACTAATACTTAGCATTTGATGATCTAGTCAATACCATTTTTTAATTACTGTGTTTTTATACTCAAGTATAGTGTACACTAATTTGATAACATATAAAAGTTACACAAATAATGTAATATAACCTTTGAAATTATACTGCAGGTAATCAAGTGTTGTGATTTATTACTTTGCTAAGTTACTTTTTTTTTTTAAGATTCATTTATTTCTAGAGAGAGTGAGTGAGTACAGAGGGCAGGAAAAGAGGGGAAAGGGGGAGGGAGAGTCTTAAGACTTCAAGGTGAGTCCAAGGAAGGGCTGGATATCAGGACCCTGAGCTCATGACCTGAGCAGAAACCAAGAGTCTGCCACTTAACCAACTGCACCACCTAGGTGCCCTTGCTAGCTACTATTTTTAATGAGTGGCATTTTTCAAATGGGTTGCAGGTTTATTTTATAATGATATAAAACTCAAACATAGCTTGCACTATTAATCTCTAACTGTGGTTATTTAAAGGCAATACCTGCTCCATTGATTGATTCTAGTATTTACCCCAGTTGATTTTTATAGTTCTGAAATCCTATTTCAGCTGGGAACATGTCTGCCCAGTCAGCATCCTCCTTTATATCCTTCTGGAAGCTCTCTGAATCTTCCTCAGGCAGCCGTACATTCAGGATTTATCAGGGTAACCGTTTTCCTGTCCTAGTCGCATGGCCCCTGGGTAAATGACTTGACAGGTGTGTGCCTCAGTTTGCTTTCTGCAAAATAGAGATAATAATAGGACCTGCCTCTGAGAGATAATTTGGAATTGGTATAATTCCTAAAGAAAAGGTCAAACAAAAATTCATGCTCCTGGCCACCTATTTGAACCTGGGACAGTCTCAGGGATCAGATCACCTTCCTAACTTCCATTTATTTACTTGATTAAATGAAAGTAATTTCAAACCAGGCTACGTTTTTTTCATGTAAAGTTCAAGGAAGGCCCATGAGCCAAGAAAGCAATCAGAATAGGAAGGTATCTTTTAATAGACCTCCGGATCAGCATATGAACATTGTGCATTAACCTTTTTATTGACCAAAATCCAAGAAGATCAAGTTCAATGCATGGTTGTTAGATGTCATGCAAATGGAAGTCATGGGCACATAGTGATTTTTATTATTATCTGTTGCCTTTTTGCAATAATCTTTCAAAATGATTTAGTGATATATTGTGTGTGTGTGCGCACATGTGTGGAAATAAGTGTACAGGTAATAATAATTACCCACAACTTCAGCTGAATTGATCCCAGTCTACTGCTGACATGTCTCCTGGATGGGAGAGGAGAGAACGAATGGTTAGACTTACAGTTCTGTTCTACCAACTAGGTAAAAATGCTTTTTGCTTAAAAAAAATTAATTCCAGGCAAACTTCCCTGACATCAGGCAGGCCAGATTAAGCACACAGCCTTTCTCCTAGAATCTTTGGCTTTAGAAGAAGGGATTCTTAATTCTCTTGGATATAATATTCAATAATTTCTGAAAAGTTATTATTTTAAAAATCATTAGTCCTTCTCTTTTACACTGAGACCTGTAGTGAAACAGAGCATCCAAATAGGATCCTCCCTGCATTGAATGCATATCATCTAATATATTACTTAAGGAATCTGAAAAGACTCTTTTAGGCAGACTTCTTGGAAATAATCTTATTCGCTCTCCCATGGGGCACCATTTGAAGCACCACATTTAGTTGCTCATTTAGAGTATAAGAAACAATGTCTTGCCCAAGTATGTGGGATCATGGGCTATTGACCCTAGAAAGGCACATTTCAGGTACACAACTGAATTCAGAATTCACATCTTTCCAGTGTGCCTTCCCCTGTTCTCACTCTCAGCTGTTTATTTTCTTTCCTAGTTCACTTAGAACAATGAAGCAACCACAGAGAACTTTCATAAGCTCCCACTGTCCCATCTACCCACCTTCCTGAATCTGCTCACATAATCTGCCTTTTCTTTCCTTCCTATGAATGAACGGTTTGTGTTTCCATCAAAGGTCAAGGTCTGTGCCTGTGCACTGCAGACTATCCATCCCTCTGCCTTCTCAAGTTGCCTGCTGCAGTGATTCTCTGATCCTTTACTTCATCGTTTTATATTCCTTAAAAAAAAAATGGATCTTATCCATGCCCAAATAGAAAAGCTATTATTTCTCCATCTTTTTGGCACCATTTTCCAATATAATCATGATATCATTTCTTCTCTCCTTACTTGCTTTCTGTTTGCCCATTTGTTCCTTTTATTCTCTGTTTTCTGACTTCTTTTGTACTAACTGAATATCTTTATTTCCACTCTTGGCTTTTTATTTACACCTTTAAGGAGTTTTTTTAAACTGTTACTGTCATTTGTTTAGTGTTTGCCCTTGGATTGACAACAATATATCTTTAACTTTCTATTATGACACTGCATTATAATCCAAGACCCTTACAACAGTACATTTTACTTTGTCCCCTCCCATAGGGCTATTTGTTGTCCTCATTTTTTTTTACTTCTACATGTTATAAACCCCATAATTGGTTAATATCATTTTTGCTATAATAAGCAAATATTTTATAAAGAAATCTTAAAGTGGGAAAAATGACTTTTATATTTACCCTCATACTTGCCGCTACTGATATAATTCATCTTCTGTGTAGATTTAAGTTCTACACAGAACCTGAGCACAGAGATTCTGTGAAGAACCTCTGTTAGCATTTCTTGTAGTGTGTGTCTGATGGCAGTGAATTCTCTCAACTTTTCTTTGTCTAAAAAAGTCTTTGTTTGGGAGGCATGGGTGGCTCTGTCAGTTAAGCATCTGCCTTGGGATCATGACCCCAGAGTCCTGGGATCGAGTCCCGCATCAGTCTCTTTGCTCAGCAGGGAGCTTGCTTCTTCCTCTGCCTGCCACTCCCCCTGCTTGTGCTCTCTCTCTCTCTCTCTCTCTCTCTCTGACAAATAAATAAATAAAATCTTAACAAAAATAACCACTTTAAAGAGTCTTTGTTTTACCCTCAATATTTCACTGGGTATAGAACTGTATGTTGACAGTTTCTTCCAGTACTTTAAAGATGTCAGTCCATTGTTTTTATTGCCTGTTGCTTTGTCTTCAGGTTTGCTGACTTTTTTTTCCATGATGTTTTTTCTTCCATTAATCTCAATCAATAAAATTTTATTTCAGATATTTTATTTTTCATCTCCAGAAGGTCTATTTGGTTCTGCTTAATACCTTCTATATCTCTCTGTATCATGTTTATGTTTTTCTTTAACATATTTTTAGTATTTATATTAAATAGTGAACATATTTGTAATTGTTGTTTTAACATCCTGTCTGCTAATTACATCATCTCTGTCATTTTCCTGCTTCTTTACATATCTAGTAATTTTCGATTGGATGATCAACATTGTGATTTTATGTTGTTGCATTCTGAACTTTTTCAATTCCTTTAAAGAGTTTTGGACTTTCTTTTGAAGGCAGTTAAATTATTTGTGAACTAGTTCAATCCTTTGGAAGCTCATTTTTAATCTATTTTAGAGCAAGTCTAAATAGATCTTAACTCTAGGGTTAATTTCCAAGGCATTACCCTTCTGAGATCTCTACTGAAATCCTCAGACATTTGCTAAACACTCTCCACTCTGGCTGGTGGGAATTTGTGTGATCTTTGGGAATAGTTAGGTTTAAGCTTCCTGGAAATTGTTCATTTTCCTGGACTGATGGGGTTTGACGCTATGCATGTTCAGACTGGTATTCATTTAAAGATTTAAGGAGACTCCTATGTATATTTTTACAGCTCTTTCTCTACATACTTTCCTCATCTTCAGTACCGTGCCACACAAGCTCTAGGTCCTTCAGTTTCTCTGAATTCTGTTCTCTGTTCAACTTAGTAAACTACTAGGCTTTATTTAGTTTTCCCATTCCTGTGCCATAGTCCAGAAATGCCTCAAATTAAAAACCCAGGGAGATCATAAGACTTACCTCATTTGTTTCCTTTTTCTTGGGGATCATAGGTGGCAGTGCTGTATTAGTTTGCTCCTTGAGAAAGTGTCAAGAAAAACAAACCAAAAATTTCATGAATTTAAATTCCTGCAACAAACAATTTACCATTATTTGTACCATTTCTCTCAAATTGCTAACAAAATTTAATAAAGGTGTGTACAAAGTAGTGGATATTTATGGGAAAATAATTTTAAGAACCTCACAGTCTGTATTGTATTCTAAACACAGAAGTAATTATAGTACTAATATATTATTGTCATTTTAAAGTGGCATTTTAAAGAGGAAAGGGACTTTGTATTATTATAAATATTATATTTATATTATTTTATTTTGTATATTTATATATTTAACATTATATATTTGTATATGTTTCATATTATATGTTTATTTAATGATATGTTATTAAATATAAATTTACAAAAAATTACAGTGCATTTAGTCAAAGTAGCTGAGTTTATGTGGGATTAGGCAGGCTAATGCTTGAGCCTTGAATGTAAAAGAGTGGAAGTTCAGATGGAGAGAAGAGTCAAAGGACATTTTTGCTACTTTAAAAAAGAGGAAAATTTGAAAGAAAATAAAAACATTAAGACCTCAGAAATAGAAATGTGAGGAGCAGAGGCATTCTGAGCCAAAAGAAGAAAGGAGATGAAGATTTTGTGTGCTAGCATTTTTGCTCTGCTTGCTGAATAAAACAGAGATGAGGCGGGTCACAAAGTTGCCAGAGCTGTCTGATATATTTTATATTCCAAATCTTTGGGCTTTTAAAATGTTTATTACTCTAAGTATATGTGTGAACTGGGTGCTAAGAAAAGGCTCCTTGGCCTTCCTTAAAGATCGGATAAGACTCAGAAATCAGCATACTAATTTTATACAGATAAAAGGTTCAGGGAGCCTGGGTGGCTCAGTGGGTTAAAGTCTCTTCCTTCAGCTCAGGTCATGAACTCAGGGTCCTGGGATCCAGGCCCGCATCAGGCTCCCTGCTCAGCAAGGAGCCTGCTTCCTCCTCTCTCTCTGCCTGCCTCTCAGCCTACTTGTGATCTCTCTCTCTCTCTCTGTCAAATACATAAATAAATAAAATCTTAAAAAAAAAAAAGGTTCAATCACAGGTACAATTTGAATTCTTAAATAGCTTTTTTTCCCCAGAAATGTATAATGATGCTTTTATCACTATTTATCATATTCTTTAAAAATATATGATAAAGAATAAATTTCAGATCAGTCGCATAGAATACAAATTCTGAATTAAAATTGAAACTTTACACTGGACTTCAGTGATATCCTTAAAGTAAATATTTCTATTGGACCACATACATTCTAGAAATAAATATATTATACTTACAATACATTTTAGTTTATGATTTATCGTGTGCGTGCGCGCGCGCGTGCTCAGCTATGATGTAAACGTGACTTTCGTTGAAAAGAAAGCTTTAATATTTTTATCTCGGGCAAAGACAGAAACAACATTCATTTCCCTTTATGCTTTCAATTTTAGAAACAAAACCCAGGAAATGCCTCATTCCACAAATAAAGAACTGATACTGGGCATCATGGTAGGAACTACTGGAATCAGCTTGCTTCTTTTCTGGTACCACAAGGTCCGTGAATCAAGGACAACACTGAATTTACCTAAATTCCTTTCTCTGGGTAATAAGTTTGATTCCATGACTTTTCAAGATGAAATGTATAATGGCCAAGGAACAGCAGCAATCTTTCAAGGAAGGCAGCTTCAGATATTGGACAAGTTAAATGAATTACTGGCAAATATGGAAGAACTCAAAGAGGAAATCAGAGTTCTTAAAGAAACCATTCCAAAGCTGGAGGAATATATACAAGGTGAACTTGGAGGGCGGATAACCGTTCATAAGATAAGTCCTCAGCACCGAGCTAGAAAAAGAAGGCTTGCCACAGTTCAAAGTTCTGGAGCAAGTAATAGTTCAGAGGAAGCAGAAAGTGAAGGAGGGTAAGTTTCTCGATGATGTTTCCCATGTTGAATTGATTATTTCATTATTGCTGTGATATCTAGGTACTTTCATTATGCATTCCAGTTATATATTCTGCTAGTAATAAGATTGAAAAAAGAAATGATTATTTGGCTTACGTCATAATTAAAACTATATTCAATAGTGGTCTGTATTTAAGATAGTTTAGACTGCATTGACAAAAAGAATTTAAGTGACTTACTGGCACCAAGTGACACCATGAGTAATGAAAAAGTCATTTTTTGTTTGCCAAAATGTGTAACCTATTTTTATATGTGGCCATGTGTGACCCCTTATGTAAGAACTGTCCAAGGAGTGCTCTCAGATAGAACTTTTTGTGATGATGGAAATGGTCTAAATCTATGCTGCCAATATGGTAGCCATTAACTGTCTTAGCCACTAAACACCTCAAATGTAGCTAGTGCAACTGAGAAACTGAATTCTTTATCTTATTTAATTGAAGTTAATTTAAATAGCCATGGGACTAGTGGTTTACTCAATTGGGCAGTACAGACCTAAAAAGATTTGAGAAGGTACAAGTGATTCAGTTTAATCCTCACTGTCCTCAGTAATAAACCTTTGTATTCTAAAACTAAGAACATAAAAAAATATTCTTTTAGAAGAAAAACAAATGATTTATGAGTAAAAAAAATTGTGCCCACCTAGTGTTTTTGAGGAGTAAAATAGGCAAGTAAATAAAGAATCACTAGAGATTCTTTAGGGCAGGGACACTATGTTTATTTTGTTAAACTCTTTTTTTACCTGGGTGGCTCAGTGGGTTAAAGCCTCTGCCTTCAGCTCAGGTCATGATCTCAGGGTCCCTGCTCAGCGGGGAGCCTGCTTCCTCCTCTCTCTCTGCCTGCCTCTCTGCCTACTTGTGATCTCTCTCTGTTAAATAAATAAATAAAATCTTTAAAAAAAAAGAGAGAGAGAGAGAGAGTTCAGAGAATAGCAGCTTTGTACTTTAATGAGGACAAAGATCACAACACAACATTGGACGAGAACATTGGATGAGAGTTATTGAAAACCACCAGTGGTTATCATACATTTATGTAAATGGAGGGCATTTCCTCATTAGGAATCCTGTGTGCAACTTTGGCAAGCACATCTTAGAAAGTTCATAATGGAACTAAGGACTAGCCAGAGAGGATCCTGAACACCAGGAAGAGAAACACAGTCCTAGTAAAGAGGTGCAGGCCATAAGGCTGAGTAACTCTTCATCTAAAAAGACCCAGGTTTAGTTGCTACGCTGCATTCCATTGTATGAATATGCCTTAATTTATTTCCCTGTGGATGGATGTTTATTTAGGTCACCATTTTTTTGGTTCTTCTAAACAATGCTTTATTGAACACCTTCATATTTCTTTAGGCCCCTGTGGAATAATTTCAAAGTATATATTTAGAAGTGGGTGCTGAGTTGTAGACCAAATATAGTGTTATGCTGTATTACTGAACTATTCCTCAGAGTGTGCCAGTATATGAGAATTCTTATTTTCCTGTACAAATTCTTAAAGTTAGACTTTTTAATTTTAGGCAACTTGATGGAGATGAAGTAGTAACTAATCATTATTTCAGTTTACATTTCCCCGAACACTAGTAAGATTGGGCATCTCATCATAGTTTATTTATATTTTGGTCTTTTCATCTATGAATTTCTTTTAAAAATGAAACCATAAAGGAAGGTAACACTAACAGTTGGTGTCGTCTTTACTGATTCGCTGAGAATGGCCGCTCTGTGCCTGGCACTCTGTATGCTCTCCAGGTTCATTAGGAAACAAAGCAGTCTTCCAAGTCAAATACAGATTTTTTAAAACAATGTAACAGAGTGTTAAAGAGAGATACTGTGTTCTAATTTTAACCAGAGCCCCAAAGGCCAGGGACAGAGCAATAAGGGTGAAGTCCCCTTGCCTTCTAGACCCTCCTAGGCAGGACTTGCCAAAAGATGGAAGCCATTGCCGGCACCAGCATTCACCCACCGGTAGCCTGTGAAAGGAAGCAGCTGACGGGCTGAGAGAAGCATTTCTTCAGGGAAAGTCATTCCTGTACTGGCCATCCCACCAGTACGTGTATGATGCTGAATGCCATAGGAACGGACGGCATTGTTCAGGCAGAATGTGTTGTGTGGGAAGAGCAAAGAGGTGGAGTGCAGAACCCTTTGGAACCAGTACCGAGGAGTGGGCCAAAGTGGGGGAACGTGCCTTTGGTGTTCTATCTAAAAAGTCATTGCCAGACCCAAACATATCTAGGTTTTCTCCCATGTTGTCTTCTCAGAATTTTATAGTTTTGCATTTTATATTTAGGTCTGTGTTCCATTTTGAGTTAATATTTGTGAAGGGTATAAGGTCTGCGTGACTGGCCACTCTTTGTCTAGGCCGTAAGTTAGGACTGTGGAGAGAGACCCTGAGGAATGAGGTGATGTTCCCCTCCAGGACCAACGGCACATTTAGATTTGCTTACTGCTTGGGGTACGTGTAGTGGGTTCACTAAGCTCAGCCTTCCTTTCTTTGGAACCCGAGTCAGTGCAAATGCAGGAGTCTCCAGGCCCTCTGCGTCGCCCTTGTGGGGGACCTGGGGTCTGGGAGAACCAGCGCCAATATGCCAATGATCATACCGCAGGATCTGCTGTGCGTCACAAAGTCCTCTTCTTCTGACCCAAGAACCGTGTGTGAGACGTTAACCGATTAATGTATTAGCTGATACGTAGGGCAAAATCACATCACCAAACTGACAATTATATGATGAAAATGAGAGAGCGTTAGACCTTTGAAAAGTCATTTGTTCAGAGGGTTCACAAAGAAGATTGTTAGGAAGGGAACAAAATCAGAAGGTGGTAGCAAGGTATTCAGGATATCGAGACGTAAAAAAGTTTATATTCAAGACAGTGTTTTCTGTCATCACTGGCTTGACACAGCTTGACACTGACTTGACCTATTATATGGATGGGGCTCCAAGTTGGTTTGGAAAAGGAGAGGACAGTACTTCTTTTCTGGTAACTTGTTACTCTTGTCTTTAAATAGGTATAAGTTGTCTCAAGGAGTTAGATACGATAACAAAGCAGATCTCTGGGGTGCCCGGGTGGCTCAGTGGGTTAAAGCCTCTGCTTTCGGCTCAGGTCATGATCTCAGGGTCCTGGGATCGAGGCCCGCATCGGGCTCTCTGCTCGGCAGGGAGCCTGCTTCCTCTTCTCTCTCTGCCTGCCTCTCTGCCTACTTGTGATCTGATCTCTCTCTCTGTGTCAAATAAATAAATAAAATCTTTAAAAAAAAAAAAAAAGCAGATCTCCGTAATCTGTGCCTCTGGCCCACACTATCAGACGGCATGCTTTACTGCCAACAGAGATAAAGCTCATTTCATTCTGGGGGGCAATGATGTTGGCTATTTCAGGTTTTTGGTTGTTGTTGTTGTTGTTTTTTTCTTCTCAATATATCTTTGGACCAAAGTCTGTAATGGTGACTTTTCCGTATCACTAGAGGGTATAAAAACCTGGGGCGAAGAGTGTTCATGTGAAAGTAGGATGGATTAGTAAGCCAGGGGTGTGTAGGGTGGCTAGGGAGAGAGACAGTCCCAAGCAAAAGATCATGCAGATATTACATACGTTACTGCCTTCATCCTGTTTTCTCGTCTCCTGAGTTTTTGGCTGATTCCTTGGACATGGTGACGTTAGGATACACATTCCCCCATCACGTGAATTGCAGCTTTTCAGAAAGGCAAGCCGCAGAACAGTTTTATCCGAACCTGATGTCATGAGATTCTAGAGTCTGCTGTCATCACATTCTGTGTTATTGCCATGTTAATTCCACACACAGGTTAAGTGTCCAGTCTTCTAACCTGTTCCACCTACACAGCGCATTTTATGGCTTAAGGATGATGGCTTAGGAAGGAAGGGAGAGATTTACTTTGGTTTAAATTCAATATGGGAAAATACTTAAGGTAAGCCTTTAAAAAGAAAAGAAAACCCCCCACTATTCCACATGTTTCATGTGCTGAAGAACACTGACATGTTCATGAACCCGGCTTTAACGCTTCCTTTAGTTTCCCACAATAACTGAATATGAGGACTATCTGGATGTTTATCTGAAGTAAGTAGTCTCTCCAGAGACATCCTGCTTCATCCATGGTTAATATTTTAAAATGTGTTAGTCAGTAGGGCGTACATTTATTCTATTTAACTCCTTTAAATGTAGGAGTTCTAGAATCTCAAACAGATATTATGATTTACTATTTTTAAAAGAGGAAGCCCTCTCCTTTCCTTCAGGGGATATTTTGATTCTCAGGCCTTGTGGTATGTTGCCCCTGGTCTGTCTTTCTGCCTGTTTCCCTGAGTCTTTCAACTGATCTTCCCAAGGTTTAATAGACTGGGCAGGTACTGTGCAGGTAGAGATAATCTTTTAGACTAGGACATTTGGGGGGGGTACATCTGTGTGACCCCAAATTCAGCTTCCATAATTTCCTCACTCCCTATTGTTTCCATATCAATAAAGTGGATATCACTCTTCAGGAGGCTTAGCAGGTTTCCACCTCTGCTCCCTATTTTTTTTTCCTCATTCGACACTTTTCTCACTCTAGCTGCAGCAAACAGGACCAGAGCTTGCAATCAAATTATCCTGCAGATCAAGTTACTTCAGACCCCCTGCACCATGGAACTCTATCTCTTGATCCTAAAAGAGCTCGTCTGTCTGCAATATGTAATGTCAGTTCACGTAAAGAAAGTAAAAATTTATCTTCTACTCATTCATCTTTCTCTGGAAGAAGACATTCTTTACTTGCTAAACTTGAGAAAAGCAATATTTTCCCCGACTATCAACACAGTAGAGCTAAATTTGATTCTCAAGAAAAAAGAATCTTCAGTGATTTAAAATCTTCCTCAGACCATCTTGGCCTTAGATTCCGAAGTTTTTTCTCTGCCCCTAAACTCAGTATAATTTCCTGTTATGAGAATGCTAGTTTTTTTGATCTTCAATCAAGTGGTCAAAGCATCTTTAATTCAGATGAAATTGGAAGAGTTTCTAAAACCTCAAGTATTTCTGCTACTGAAAAATATCTAAGCTCTTGTTCTCTTGAATATAACATGACACAGTTTATGAGTTTGGGAACAAGAGCTAATCCTTCAGCCTATCCACACCCTGTTGGTGGAAACACCTGTCAACACAGCACAGCAACCTTAGCTTCCCTTCCAGCTATTATTTTCTACACCTGTCAGCAAAACGAAACTGCCACCGATATTGAAGACAAAGGCCAAGCAAGGAAAGTTTCCCTTCATCCTGTTCTCAAAGTCACCACACAGATCATTCTCCACCTGTGGTTCAACAGCATCCCTCTCAAAGAGTAACTTCCCCTGTTTTCTGTAATGTTGGATTTTCTTCACTTTGAAAAAAAAAGCTGCTCTCTCTATCCCACCTCAGAAGGACATTGCTTTAGATTCCTTTGAAGATGAAAACATGGCTCTTCCATCTCATGATGAAGACAGATCTTCATCTACTGCAATTCCTAAAATAAGGTCGCTTCAGACCTTCCCCTGCCTTAGAAGAGTAGCTCAAATCAGAAATTTTTCCACCAGGCACACTCTGTAGAAATCGGCTCAGCCCTCCTAGAAGTCTCCTAGCTCACCAAGCTTCACTGCCTTGTCAGAAAACAAGAACTGCAACTCCACGTTGCAGTCTAAATTTAACTTTAATTGCTGTATGTTTTGGAAAAATAGCTTATTGACATTATTGGAATTTAGAAGTCAAAAGTTATTAATCTGTTTCAGGCTTTTAACAGATTGACTGCTAACAAATTGACTGGTCTCAGATTTCTGGATGATGATTGTAGTATTTCTGTGGTCTGAAAATAACCTCAGGCATTGATATATAAGTCTGCTAGATATGTGACATTCTCTGAGAGTTTTAACATCTTCTTTTATCCTACTCTTGTCATTACAGACAGTATTCCTACCTATGTCATCTATTGAGCTATATTCAGCAATTCACAAATTTTCATTTGTATCAACCTTGTTAGCTACATTTCTCATGCCAGATAGCCCAGGGACAGATGATATTTTTGCTAATACAAGGATCAAATTATAAGTAAAAAATGTGATAATGGGAATATATTGAATATATTGAAAACAGGTATTTTAACTAAATAATTTTAATACACATTTGTGTGTGCATGTCTGAGACTTCAGAGGACTCTGAGGTCAGAGGTAATAAATGCATATATTAGTCCTTATTTTTCAAAGTGAATATTTTTCAGATTTTTTCCAAAATTTTTACTTAAAGAACTTTTAAATAAAAATTTTATTTTAAAAAGTGTCTCCCAAAACTTTATTTTTGAGTAGATATCTTTCACTTTTTCCCCCACTCTATTAAAATCTATAGATATATTTATCAGAATAATGAATGAAAAAATGCATATAGACAATTAAAAATACTTAAGTTAGAATATAGTTAGTCTTTGTAGAGGAAAGAAATTAGCATTATGTTCAATTATTTTTTTTTTAAAGATTTCACTTATTTATTTGTCAGAGAGAGAGAACAAGAGAGTGAGCACAAGCAGGGAGAATAACACGCAGAGGCAGAAGCAGGCTTCCTGCTGAGCAAGGAGCCCGATGTGGGACTCCATCCTAGGACCCTGGGATCATGACCTGAGCCCAAGGCAGACGCTTAACCTACTGAGCCACCCAGGCGTCCCTATGTTCAATTTTTTATCATGATAAAATGCCCCCTAAACCTGTACCATTGGGCTAAGATATTACTTTTATTTCCGTGTTTTTCTCCAAGTTTTAGCATTTATCTTTAAAAAAATTTTTTCTACTTCATTTTTTTTAATTGTGGTAAAATGCAGATCACATAAAATTTACTGTCTTAACCATTTTTTAAGTTTAATGGCATTAAGTACATTCATATGGTTTTGCAACCATTATCACCATTTTTCTCCAGAGCTTTTTTCATCTTCCAAGCTGAATTTTGGACCCATTAAAATCACTCCCCACTCCCCCATCCCCCCAGCCTCTGGCAGCCACTTTTCTACTTTCTGTCTGTGTGAATTTCATTCCACTGGGCACCCGAAAGCAGTGGAGTTATGTGGTATTTGTCTCTTTGTAACGCTGTTTGACTCAGCATAATGTTCCCAAGGTTCATCTATGTTATAGCACGTGTCAGAGTTTCTTTTTTAAGGTTGAACAGTGCTACTTTTTATGTACAGACCACATTTTACTTTTTTATTCATCCGTCGATGGACACTTTTGTTGCTTCTACCTTTTAGCTATTGTGAATAATGCTGTGAACATGGGTGTGCAAATATCTCTTCAAGACCCTGCTTTCAATTCTTTTGATTGTATATCCAGAAATGGAATTACTGGATCATATGGCAATTCTATTTTTAATTTTTTTGAGGTACTGCCTTATTTTTTTAATAGCAGCTGCACCATTTTATGTTCCTCCAAGTGTTCATAAGGATTATAGTTTCTCCACATCAACGCCAACATTTGTTCTTTCCTGTTTTTTTGACAGTAACCATCCTAATCTGTACAAGGGGGTATCCCATTGTGGTTTGCATTTCCCTAATGTTTAATGACACCACACATTTTTTCATGAGCTCATTGGCCTTTTGTATATCTTCTTTGGAAAAATGTCTATTCAAGTCTTTTGCCCATTTTTTAATTGGATTGTTTGCTTTTTGTTGTTGAGTTGTAGGAGTTCTTTCTATGTCCTGGATATTAACCTTTTATCAGATATATGATTTACAGATCTTTTCTCACATCGTGTGGGCTGCCTTTCACTCTGTTGATTACATCCTTTGATGGACAAAATTTCATTTTCATCTTGATGTCTAATTTATCTATTTTGCTTCTGTTGCCTGGGCTTTTGTTGTCACACCCAAAAAATCATTACCAAACACAATGTCATGAAGGCTTTCCCTTACGCTTTATTCTAAGAGTTTTATAGTTTTAGATTTTACATTTAGTAAATGATCCATTTTGAGTTAATTTTTAATTTTTGCATAGAATCCAATGTCATTCTTTTGCATGTGAATATACAGTTTTCCCAGCACCATTTGTTGAAGAGACTACCCTTTCTCCATTGATTGGTCTTGGCACCCCTGTCAAAAATCATTTGACAGTATATGTGAGAGTTTATTTCTGCACTTTCTTTTCAATTCCATTGATGTTATACATGACTTTATGTCTGTCCACATTATTTTGATTACTGTAGCTTTGTAATAAGTTTTAAAATCAGGAAGTGTGAGATCTCCACCTTTATTCTTTTTTTTTTTTTTTAAGATTTTATTTATTTATTTGACACAGAGAGAGAGATTACAAGTAGGCAGAGAGGCAGGCAGAGAGAGGAGGAAGCAGGCTCCCTGCGGAGCAGAGAGCCCGATGTGGGCCTCGATCCCAGGACCCTGAGATCATGACCTGAGCCGAAGGCAGAGGCTTTAACCCACTGAGCCACCCAGGCGCCCCACCTTTATTCTTTTTCAAGGTTGTTTTGGCTATTCAGGGTCCCTTGAGATCACTTGAATTTTAGGATGGATTTTTCTATCTTTACAAAAACATTATTGGGATTTTGAGAGGGATTACACTGACTCTATCAATTATTTTGGGTAGTATTGACATCTTAACAATATTAGCCTCCAAATCTAAGGCATAGGGTTTCCGATTGTGTCTCCTTTAATTTTTTTTGCAATGTTTTATAGTTTTAAGTATATAAATCTTTCATCTCCTTTGTTAAGTTTACTCATAAGTGTCTTATTCTTTTTGATGCTATTATAGTCATTTTTATTTGCTTTTAAGATTGCTTCTTATTAACGTATAGGAACACATCTGATTTTTGCAAGTTGATTTATATTCTGAAACTTTGCTGAATTTGTTTATTAATTCTTACAGTTTGTGTGTGTGTGTGTATAAAATCTTGAGGATTTTCTACATTTAAGATCATGTCATCTGCTATGAGAGAATTTTATTTCTTCCTTTCTGATTTAGATCTTTTATTTCTTTTGCTTGCCTGATTGCTCTGGCTAGGACTCCTAGTACTATACTGAACAGTATTAGCAAAAGCAGGCACTCTTTTCTTGTCCCTGATGTGAGAGGAAAACCTTTCAGTCTTTCACTATTGAGTATGGTGTTATCTATGGGCTTCTCATATATGGCCTATATTATGTTGAGATAGTTTCCTTCTATTGCTAGTTTGTTACAATTTTTTTTTAAGTAGGCTCCACACCTAATATGGAGCCCAGCATGGGGCTTGAATACACAACCCTGAGATCAAGACCCACGCTGAAACCAAGAGTCAGATGTTCAACCTACTGAACCATACAGGCACCCCAATTTGTTACACATTTTCATCATGAAAGTGTGTTGAATATTGTCAAGTGCTTTTTTCTGCACCAACTAAGATGGTCATGTGTTTTTCCCCTCTTAATTCTGTTAATGTGGTGTATCACATAGATTTTTCATATGTAGAACCATCCTTGCATTTCCACTTGTTCATGGTGTATAATTGCTTTCAAATCCTGTTTGATAGTGTTTCTTTCAGGGTTTTTGCATCAATATTTATCAAAGATGTTGGTCTAATTTTTCTTCTTATAGTGTATTTGTATAGCTTTGGGATCAGGGTAATAATGGCCTAATAGAATGAGTTAGGAAATATTCCCTTCTCTTCAATTTTTGGGGGGGAGTTTGAAGAATACTGGTTAATTCCTTAAATGTTTGATAGAATTCACCAGTGAAGGCATGTGGTCCTGGTCTTTCTTCCGATAGGATTTTGATCTTTTAAAATTCATGAAGACTTGTTTTGTGGTATAATATATGATGTGTGCTGGGGACTGTCCCATGTTCACTTGAGAAAAATGTGTATTCCTCTATAGTTGAGTGGAGTGTTCTGTATATGTCAGGTCGAATTGGTCTATAATGATATTCAAGTCCTCTGTTTGCTGATTGATCTTCTATCTGGTTGTTCTATCCATTATTAAAAGTGATATTGAAGTCTCCTACTATTATTATATTACTGTCTGTTTCTCCTTTCAATTTTGTCAATGTTTGCCTCAAATATTTAGAACCTCTAATGTTTAGTGCATATATGTTTATTATTGTTACGTACTCTTGGTGAATTGAGTCTTTTATAATTATATAATGTCCCTCTTTGTCTCTTGTAAGTTTTTGACTAAAAGTCGTTTTGTTTGAGATTAGTATAGCCAATGTTATTACTATTATTTTTAAAGATTTTATTTATTTATTTGACAGACAGAGAGAGAGAGAGAGGGAGGGAGAGAGTAGCAGAGGGAGAGGCAGACTCCCTGCTGAGCAAGGAGCCTGTTGCAGGGCTTGATCCCAGGACCCTGGGATCATGACCTGAGCTGAAAGCAGACACTTAACTGACTGAGCCACCCAGGTGCCTCGCCAATGTTATTACTTACATGAAGCATCTTTTTGGTTTAATGTTGTTTTTCTATCCGTGGATATAGTATCTTTGTCCATTTATTTAGATATTTTTTAATGTCCTCAAATAATATTTTAAAAATTTTTATAGGAAAGTTAAAAAAAACTATATGGAATTTTTTCCCTAGGTACTGTGTATTTTTCCTGTAAATGTTACATTTTATGAAATTACATTCTCTAGGGATGCCTGGGTGCCTCAGTCAGTTAAGCATCCACCTTCAGCTCAGGTCATGTTTCTGGGGTCCTGGGATCAAGCCCCACATTGGGCTACTTGCGTGGCAGGGAGCCTGCTTCTCCCTCTACCTGCTGCTCCTTGTGTGCTCTCTCTCTCTCTCTCTCTCTCTCTCTCTCTGACAAATAAATATGTAAAACTTAAAAAAAAAGAAAAGGAAATTACATTCTCTAACTTGTTTTATATATATACAAGAACATGATTGATTTTCAAAAATCGATCATAAATGTTGATGAGCTTTATTTACTTATCTGTAAATTCTGATAGGATTTTTATTCTGCATAAACTTCAAATAAAAATAGTTCTATTTCTTCTTCCCCAGTTATCATTTTTATTTGTTTTCTTTTCATATTGTGCTAACAGGACCTGCAGTACATTGTTGAATAGAAGCAACAATATCAAACATCCTTTTCTATTTCTTATTTTAAGGAGAACGCTTCTAATGTTTCATCAACAAGTGTGAAATGTATATTATAGTTTTGGCATATAACCTTGTGTTCAGAAGTCCCCTTCTACTCCTTCTTCATGGGTTTGCTATTTCTTTATCCTAAAAATGGAGCTAAATTTATTGAGAAAAAGCTGGTATTCACTGAAAAGATCATGTTTTTCTCATTCTATCTGTTGTGCTAAAGACATGTTCTAATGTTAAACTGTGCTTATAATTCCGGGGAGAAATCCAGTTTGGTTATAGTGCATTCTTTCATGTTTGTTACAGTTTTTTGATATTTTTGGTGTCTTTGATATCTTTGGTTGATATTTTTACATCTATATTTATGTGTGAAATTGGTCTATAACATTCATTTCTTATATTATCTTTGTTTGATTTCAGTGTCAGTTTTACCAGCTTCAGAAAATGAGCTGAGGGGTGGTCCCTCTATTTGAATTTCTTAGAAGAATTTGAGTAAATCTAATTCTTTGGTTATTTGGTAGAATTCCCCATGAGAGAAACTGCTTTTCTCTCTCAATCTCTGTCTCTGTCTCTTCCTTTGTGTGTGTGTGTGTGTGTGTGTGTGTGTGCGTGTGTTGGAATAGATATCCAGATTCTGGTTTAATTTATTTAATGGCTATAGGAATAGTCACGTCTTTGTTCTTTTTTCTTATAAAAATAAAATTTTTATTGAGGTATTCTTCATATGCTATAAAATTCACCCCTTTAAAGTGTACAATTTGGTGGGGTTTAGTTTATTCACAGAGTTAGTAGTATAGCCATAAATTATCTAATTTCCAAACACTTTCATCGCTCAAAAAAAGCCCACGTACCCTGTACCCAATCATTCTCTATCCCCCTGCATCCCCAGGCCCTGTCAACCATTATTCTGACTTTCCGTTTCCATGGCTTTGCTTGTCCTGTACATTTCATGAAGTGGAATCTTACAATATGTGGCCTTTCACCAAGCATGATGTGTTCAAGGTCCATTCACGTTGTATCACTCAATAGTACTTCATTCCTTTGTATTACCAAATAATATTCCATTGTTCACTCATTTTGTTTATGCATTCAGCAGATGAAGGGCATTTGGGTTGTTTTTATTTTTTGGCTATTATGAATAAAGTTTCTGTGTACATTTCTTTTTTTTTTTTTTTAAAGATTTTATTTATTTATTTGACACAGAGAGAGAGATTACAAGTAGGCAGAGAGGCAGGCAGAGAGACAGGGAGAGGAGGAAGCAGGCTCCCTGCTGGGCAGAGAGCCCGATGCGGGCCTCGATCCCAGGACGCTGAGATCATGACCTGAGCCGAAAGCAGAGGCTTTAACCCACTGAGCCACCCAGGCGCCCTCTGTGTACATTTCTATACAGGTTTTTGTATGGACATAGTTTTTCAGTTCTCTTGGATGTATACTTAGAAGTGTAATTGCTGAGTCATATGACAACTCTATGTTAAACATTTTGAGGAACTACTGAATCATTTTCCAAACCTGATGCACCATTTTACAATCCTATCAGCAATGTAGGAGGGTTCCAGTTTTTCCACATCTTTGTCAACAGTTGTTATTGTCTATTTTATTTTATTTTATAGATTTTATTTATTTATTTGACACAGAGAGAGAGGTTACAAGTAGGCAGAGAGGCAGGCAGAGAGAGAGAGAGGAGGAAGCAGGCTCCCTGATGAGCAGAGAGCCCGATGCGGGCCTCGATCCCAGGACCCTGAGATCATGACCTGAGCCGAAAGCAGAGGCTTTAACCCACTGAGCCACCCAGGCGCCCTGTCTATTTTATTTTAGCCATCCTAGAAGGTGTGAAGTGATAATTCATTGTGGTTTTGATTTGCATTTCACTAATGACTAGTGATATGGAGCATCTCTTCATGTGTTCTTTGGCCATTTGTTATCATCTTTGTTGAAGTATCTGTTAAGTCCTTTTACTATTTTTAAATGGAATTATTTGTCTTTTTATTATTGTAAATCTGTGTACTTGTTAGATATACTCATTAGATATACGTCAGTATATTTGTCAGTATACTTGTTAAGATGTACATCAGTATATTTGATTTGTAAGTATTTTCTTCCATTTTTGATTTATCTTTTCATTCTCTTGATGAAGAAAATTTCCTTTAAGCACAAAAGTTTAAAATTTTGTAAAATCTATTTTATATATTTTTTTCTTTCTAATATTTACTCCTGTGTTTTCTTCTAAGAGTTTCAGAATTTTAGTGCTTACATATATGTTTTTGATCCATTTTGAGTTAATGTTTATGTATGGTGTGAGGTAAAGGTCCAGCTTCATTCTCTGTGGATATCTATGCACCCCAGTACCATTTGTTGAAAATAAAATTGTATCCTCCACTAAGTTGTCTTGGTAGTCTTGTCAAAACAAATTGACCATAAACATACGGGTTTATTTCTGGACTCTGAGTTCTTAATAGGTCCTTAATCCCTATTCCATACGTCTATCATCCTTATGCCAGTACTGTCTTGACTATTGTGTCTTTATAGTAAATTTTGAAATCTGGAAGCTTGAATTCTCTAACTTCGTTCCTCTTTTACAACATTATTTTGGCTATATTGGATCCCTTGCATTTCCACATGCAATTTAGGGTCAGCTTATTAATTTCTGGGGGAAAATGTTATCAGCTGAGATTTAATAGAAATTACTTTGAATCTGTAGGTAAATTGGGGAAACACTGCCATCATAATAACTAAATCTTCTGATTTATGAGCACAACACTTCTTTTCATGCACTTAGTTCCTATTCTTTAATTTCAGCAATGTTTGATAGTTTATAAATCTTATATTAAATAGTTCATAAGTCTTGCAAGTCTTGCACTTATATTCAATAGTTTATAAGTCTTGTACATATTTTGTTAAATTCAATCCTAAGAATTTTATTCTTTTTAAAAAAGATTATTTATTTGAGAGAGAGAGAAAGAAAGGGCAGAGAGAGAGAGAGGGCACATGCATGAGTGGGAAGAGGGACAGAGGGAGAGTATCTCAAGTAGACTCCTTGTTGAGTGCAGAACCTGACCCAGGGGCTTGATCTCACCACCCATGAGATCATGACCTGAACCAAAATCTTGAGTCTGACACCCAACTGACTGAGCCACCCAGGTACCTCAGAATTTTAATTTTTTAAATAATATTATAAGTGAAATTGTTTTCCTCATTTCGTTTTTGGATTGTTCATTGCTAGATGTATAGAAATACAATTGACTTTTATAAGTTTATCTTGTATTTTTCAATCTTGTTGAACTTATTATTTCTAATAGCTTTTTATGGATTTATTAAGATTTTATATGAACAAGATGATGTCATCTGTGATTAGAGATAATTTTACTTCTTTCTTTCCAATCCAGGCACTTTTTATTTCATTTTCTGGATTAATTGATTGGTTTTTTTCTTGAGAAGTTTTAGCCAATTATATTTTTCTAGGTGGTTGTCTTTCATTCCAAGTTTAAATTGGTTAGCATAAAATTGTTCATAGTACTCTGTTATTTAAATCTGTGCTCTATCTGTAGTAACGATGGTTCTTTGTTTCATTCCTGATGCTGTCTATAATGACTTATGCTTTCCTTTCTTTTCTTATATTCTCTTACATATGAGATGTATCTTTTAAAAATTCTTTTTAAACTTTACGAAATACAGAGTACATGTGGAAAAGCATTACAAATAACAAGTACACAGATGGATTTTTCAAACTGAATACAATGGTAAAGTCAGCACCCAGATTTAGAGACAGAATATTTTTAGTACCTTAGATATTCCCAACATGCTCTCATCCAGTCACTCCCTGGCACCAACAGGATAACCCTTCTTGATTTCCAAATGCACACATTAGTTAAAATTATGTTTCTACTTTATCTAACTGAAATAATACACTATATACTCATTTGTGTCTAGCTTCTCTCAGTTGATAGTAGCTTGTAATACTCATCCATATCGTCATGTGTGGTTGAAGGCCATTTATCCTCATTACTAAATACTCTTCCACTGTGTTAATATACCACAATATGTAAGCTTTCTATTCCTCATAGGTACTTGGTATTTTCCAGTTATGGACTATTATGATTGGATAAACATATGTACACATTTCTTTTGGTTATATACCTAGGAGAGAAATGACTGGATCCATAGAGTATGTGTATGCCAGCTTTAGGATATATTGCCAAACATATTTCCAAAGCAGTTGTTCTAATTTATGCTCACATCAGCTATGTATAAGAGCTCCATTGGCTCCACATCCTCACCAACTCTTGGTATTTTTTGTCTTTTCATTTTAGCCATTCTAGTGGGCATGTAGATGGAAATGTTTCAATTATTTTTAAATTTGGAGGTTTTCTCACTTACTCTTTAGTGGTGGTTTCTATCTTAGTTGCATTGTGAACAGAGAATATGGTCTACACAACAGATTGTTTGTTACCATTTGTGGCTTGCTTCCTGGCCTTGTGTATGTGGCTGTCTTCCTAGATATTCCATGTGACATTGTTTTCCAGGGGCTCAGTGTCTAGTTCTATATATGTTAGTTGGATTTGAGCTTGTTAATTTTGGCACTTAAATTGTATCCTTTTTCCTACACTTTATCAGTTACTTAGAATGTTATGTTAAAAATCTTCCATTCTGGGCGCCTGGGTGGCTCAGTGGGTTAAAGCCTCTGCTTTCGGCTCAGGTCATGATCTCAAGGTCCTGGGATCGAGGCCCACATCCGGCTCTCCGCTCAGCAGGGAGCCTGCTTCCTCCTCTCCCTGTCTCTCTGCCTGCCTCTCTGCCTACTTGTAATCTCTCTCTCTGTGTCAGATAAATAAATAAAATCTCTAAAAAAAAAAAAAATCTTCCATTCTGATAGTGGATTAATTTCTCTTGGTATATATTAATTTATGTTTTCTGTGTATTTGAGACTTGAGTTTTTAGATGCATAGAAGTCTAAAACTGCTCTTTCTTTATCATAAATTGAACCATTTACTGTTGGTGTCCCTCTTTAAATTTAATGCTTTCTGCTCTAAAGAATACTATGTCTGATATTAAACTAGTTACTTCCTTTTGGTTATCATTTTCTTATTATATCTCAGGTATGTAGAATTGGATTAAAAACTACTTTTAGCTTTTATAAACTCTAAGGACTGGTGCATGCATGTACCACCTTTATTCATTTGGTTAGTTGTTATGAATAATGTAAAAGCATCCATGAAACTACCTCCTAAAACAAAAGATAGGACCTAGACAATAATCTTCATCAAACCATTTGGCTCCCCTGCCTTCCCTCATCTGAAGGTAATGATTACTTTGAATGTATAATCTATATTGTTCATTCCTTCCTTTTTTAATAATATCATTTTATTGCAGGTATGTGTATGTTCCTTAAGATACACACTTAATTTTGATTATTTTTATGGAAAGAGGATTGTGTCGTATATAGCTTTAAGAGCTTATTTTTCCACTTAATAATAAGTTTCTTAAGATTCCTTCATATTTTGCACATCACTGTATTTCTTTCATTTTGACTGTTGTATAATATTCATTCTTTGATGGGCATTAGGTTGTTTCCTGGTGTTTGCTATTTGAAAGTACTGCAGTCTCTATTGTACATATCTTTTTTTTTTGCACATATGCAAGGGACCAAGTTACTGGGTCCTAGGGCACATGGAAAATTCACTACTAAAGGATAACTCCAAAGTGTTTTCCCAACTGGGTTCACCAGTTTGCATTCACAATGGATCCTGTGGATTGACTTCATGCCCAGCATTTGGTATAAACAGACTCTTTACATAATATCTCTCTGTGATCTTTATTTGTATTTCTCTAATTGCTAGTGAACGTTGAAATCTTTTCTTATGTTTATTGACTATATGTATTTTCTCATTTGGGAAAGCCTATTTATATCTCTCAAGCATGTTTCTATTGAGTTCACTGTGTCTTTTATTATCTAATTTTAGAAAAGCACTTATGTGTTCTTGATATCAATATTGTCCACGTGGGTGTGCTGCAAAACATCTATTCCTGGTTTTTAATTTTTGTTCTTCTATTATTGAAATTGTCTTTTGATTAACAGCAGCTTTTCATTTTAATATAGCTAAACTGATTAGTCATTCATAATTAATCATTTATAGTTAATGCTTTCATATCTTGGTTAAGAAAATTTTTGCTCTGGGATGCCTGGATGGCTCATTCAGTTAACGTCTGCTTTCAGCTCAGGTCACGATCCCAGAGTCCTGGTTCGAGTCCCACATTGGGCTCCTTGCTCAGGAGCCTGCTTCTCCCTCTGCCTGCTGCTCCCCCTGCTTGTGTGCACTCTCTCTCTGACAAATAAATAAATAAAATCTTAAAAAAAAAAAAAAGAAAAAGAAAATCTTTTGCACCAAAGACTGAAAGATGTTCACCTATAGTTTCTATTTAGACTTTAGAAAACTATTTTTAACACTTAATTCCTTTTATCTTCCAGAGTTAGTTTTATACTATTATATGGTAGAGATTCCGTTTCACTGTTTTCCATAGGAATAGCCATTTTTTCCCTGGCCCTTCCCCTGCTTTCCCGGTGATCTGACAGGCCAGCTCCGTCATGAACCACAGCTCCATATGTGTACCGATCTGCTCCATGCCTCTTTTATTTCATCAGTCGCTCATCTGTTCTTGTATTCATAGCCTACTGGCTTGTATTTTACAAGACTCACTCTGGCTATTATAACTTTCAAGAGATTTGATCATTATTTATTATTTCTGAATTTTAGGTATATTACAGCTAATACTGACACAGAAGAACAGAGTTTTCCAGTCACTAAGGCATTTAACACACACATAGAAGAATTAAATTTAGATGTCCTTCTTCAGAAGGCTGATAATTTACGTATGAATGAATGTAGCAAGTTGGAGAGTTTTGAACTACTTTGTGATCACAAAGAAAAGGTAAGAGATATGAGACAATAACGTTTGTATAGTTTTAATTTTTAATTTTATCTGCTGTCCCATTCATGTTATGACTGTAACAATTGTGTTACAGTTTACACAGGCTAAATGGTTGATGCAAAATTTTTCTATAATCTAACTGAAACTTTTAAAAAGTAAATTATGAGTTTATTAGGCTCTAAGATCATGAAAATGAGAACCAGAGATATGATTATACACATTGATTTTTATTTGATTCTTATTAATTTGCCATATGTGGTATGTACTTTATAACATAAAGAATAAGACCTACTGCTTCTGTTGGGGCAGGAAAGCTACAATTTTAAGTTTCCTGTCTTAGAGTTATTAGTGTAACAACCATCAGTTTCAGCATGTTTCTACTAATGGACATTTTTCAACATTTAACGTTGGGCTGAATTGAGAAAGCCCATCCCTCCCACTGCTACCACCAAAGAGAAAGAAAGAAGGAAAGGAGGAAGGAAGAAAAGAAAGGAAGGGAAGACAAGGAAAACAGGGAAGGAAGGAAGGGAGGAAGGGAGGGAGGAAGAAAGTTCTCAGTATCCCAATGAGCAATAAATCTTTCTTTCGTATGAACAATTTAAGTCTTAAATCCTTCGTCTGAGGATTTAGCAACTCCAAACACAAGGATTATGATTATATTTGTAGGTAATTTAGATTAAAAATGTGACTGCTCTTTTGAGTATATGTGATCTGTAATGCTCTCTGAGGCATCGTATTGAAGGTAGGTAACTTAGAAAGGAAAATAAAAAGAGGACACTATAATCCAGGGGAAACTCACAGAGTCTGGCACCTATCAGTTCTCTCTTCCATGTTGGTGTAGAACTAGTGTCTGCATAACACTCCTTAGTTTGAAGGTCCACATGTAACGCTGTATTAAATCACATTTTGTAGCCATGGATATTTGAATTGAAAATGTTGTATGCACATGAATAGATCCATAATATCAGTTCACCTGCCTAATTTTTTTAAAGTTGCAGTGGAAAACATTTATAATCTGGTCAAGTTACTGAGTTAATCTAATACACAGTTCTATCTTTTCTTTTCAGTTTAGAGATGAAATAGAGTTTATTTGGCGGTTAGCTCGTGCTTACGGAGACATGTATGAACTATCTACTAACGCACAGGAAAAGAAACATTATGCTAATATCGGTAAGTATTTTGTAAAGATTGATTATCCTCAAGTGACAGTCATTATCTATAATGAATTAATGAATTTTAATTAAATTTAAATTACCTTAGCTGAAACCAATATGTTAAATCTATTTTAATATATCCTAGTACTGAAAAATATACATAGTCTCAGGACAGAAAGGGTTTTTTAGGGGCTAAAGTATATATTTTTTAAAAATGTTTGAGCATATTAGAATAGGCAACTGAAAAACTCAAATTTCAGATATTAAAGTTTATAAAAATCACAGAAAGACAAAACATTCAGAGGTAATATTTGAGGAGCAAAAGAGGCAGAGGATGATTGTCTTCAGTACAATTAAAATAACCCTCCCTGATTACCATAAGGTAGAACTTCAGGGTTTTTTTCAGTGCTTTTTTTCAAAATTCATCTTGATAAAACAAGATTAGCCTTGAATTGATCATTGTTTATGCTAAGGCATACAGTATCTGGTGGTTTATTATACTGTCCTCTATACTTTTTTGCATATTTTTGAAATTTTCCATAGTAACAACAGAAGAAAAACGGCCAGGATGTCAAATATATATATATATATATATCTCACCTTGACTCTCACCAAATATCAAAACCCTTTCTTGCAAAAAGCCCTGTAGCTGCCATTTCTCTAAGCTTCAGCATAGTGATCTGACATCAGAATTTCTTTATTTTTTCTTAAGATTTTATTCATTTATTTGAGAGAGAGAGAGAGAGAGAGCATGAGTGAGAGAGAACATGAGAGGGGAGAAGGTCAGAGGGAGAAGCAGATTCCCCGTGGGGCTAGGAGCCCAATGCAGGACTCAATCCCAGGACTCCGGGATCATGACCTGAGCCGAAGGCAGTTGCTTAACCAACTGAGCGACCCAGGCGGCCTTTAATTCTTCTTTTATTCCAAACCTCTTTCCCAAGCTTTCTTTCTCTAAGATAGCATAAGGAAGGAACAGCAAAGCATAATAATACCACAGACCTCTTTTCAGTCTTGTTCACTGTCATTTTAATTTCCAAAAAGGTAGTATCTCCAAACTCCTTGTAATTACATTCCTTCCCCTTATAGATTTCCTCGCTCAGTAACTTTTGCACAGAGAAAAAACTGATTTATGTTCATCTTTTCTGAGAAAATCACAGGATATCTATGTAAACTGTTTCAACATTCATCAATATTAGATACTTTTTATTTCCCGTAAGCGCTTGCCCGACTCTGGGCATCGAGGTCCCTCCTGTGTGTGATAGGAGATAGAAATGATAGCAAAATCACAAGTTCTCAGACTCTAGACGAGCCAGTGGCTTCGTGTGGGTATTGAAATAACCATACATAAAAAGAAACAGGCAGAAATCCTTTGTGAGGAGCAGAGAATGCAAGACGTTTAGAGTAATAACAGCAAGGATATGATGGCCCAGGGTGGGGTTGAGGCAGGGAAGGCTTTCCTGGGGACGTAAGTCTCACATAGGTGAAATTACTTGGGATCTCTATTTTTAAAAGTAGTAGAAGTTCAATTGAGTTAAAGTATGAGGTGGTAAAAATGGAAAAAGAAATGAGCTGGAGGAAATCGGGAGACCAAAATGGAACGTAGATTGGAATAGGATCTGTTTTTAAAAAGAGAAGTGTTTATGATGTCATGGAAAAGGAGTGAAAGCCTCAGATGCATTCATTCAGATATGGAAATATATTAAAAATAATTATTTTTCTTCTCCATTTAAGAAATATTTATTTGAAATTACCGTGTCCAGGAACAATGTTAAAATGAGGGGCGGAGGGAAGGAGAGAAGGGAGAGAGGAGGGAGGTGAATGTGATTAAGACAGCGCTACGTTAAGGAACTTGCTGGAAAGATCAACGTTGAGGCAGCCTATCATACTTCAGGGTTCAGGTAGTAAGTGCCTGGGAAAGGTGATGACAAAAATAGGATTGAGCTGAGACCAGCGCTGGAGGACACTGGGACTTGGTGTGAGGGAAGAGGAAGTGCTGAATGTTATTCCCTATAATAGCGTATTTAAAATTACTTTTAAAAACAGTGAGGCAGGTGGCGTCTGAGTGACTTAGTCGATTAAGTGTCTGCTTTTGGCTCAGTTTATGATCCCAGAGTCCTGACATCGAGTCCCTCATGGGGCTCCTTGCTCAATAGGGAGTCTGCTTCTCCCTTTGCCTGCCACTCTGCTTCCTTGTGCTTTCTCCCTCTCTGTCAAATAAATAAATAAAAACTTAAAAAAAATAAAAATAAAAAATAAAATTGTTGTGCCAGGGGAAGATGTGGTCGCCGAGGAGTACAGAATTCTTTCTGTGTACTCATGCTGGGCTGGAGCCTTAGGCAGCGCCTCTTTTGAAGTACTCTGATCATAATTTGTATTCCAAACAAAATAGGAATCTTTTATCTGAAGGAACTCTAGAAGGGAATTCTAAAGAATTAAATGACCAATACAAGTGCCTCAAATAGATCACAAAGTACAATGTCGTAAGGAAAACAGCTTTCCTTTCAGACTTCCACTGGATCAGTGAGGCTCCAGAACCCGTCTGCACACTACCTGGCTTCCTTTCATAGTCTCAGGGAAAGGGACTCTGTTTCAGGCTTGTGGTAGTGCACTCAATGCTATTTTTGCTCATTTGGCCAAGTAGCTAAAATATTGATTTTGTGTCTAATATTTAAATGTACATTTAGAACTATGTTTTTCAATCATTTATTTAAAAATCACTTTTGAGGGGCGCCTGGGTGGCTCAGTGGGTTAAAGCCTCTCTGCCTTCGACTCAGGTCATGATCTCAGGGTCCTGGGATCGAGCCCCGCATCAGGCTCTCTGCTCAGCAGGGAGCCTGCTTCCTCCTCTCCCTCTGCCTGCCTCTCTGCCTGCTTGTGATCTCTCTCTCTCTCTCTGTGTCAAATAAATAAATAAAATCTTTTAAAAAATCACTTTTGATATATGTCTATGATGCGATGTCAGTATTAAAACACTTCACTTTGTAATTTTTTCCAGTTTAGATAGATTTTTACACAGGATGGTTTTCTTCATGCATAGAGCTATAAAATACAGAGTGTACCACCTTAACAAATTAACAAATAGAATGGTTTTAAAATAAAAGATCCTTATTTATAAAGATTATCTCAACCACTTATTTAGAAGAGCATTTTGCAGATCACTGGATATTCTCTTTAAGGCAACAACAAAAACATGGAGCAGGTTGAAAGGAGATGGTATCAGACAAAGCAGCCCCTTTTTGAGAAGGATTTTCAGAATGCTCACTTTTGTTACAAGCGTTTTGACTTTTCAGGCCAATAGACAAACCTCTATCCAAAGTAATTATGACATTATGAATAGCTATCCTAAAACTAAGGGAAATGATTTCCAACAATTATGTATGTACAGAGCCTGTTCCCTGAGAAGCCTTCCCTTTAGGTGGAGTTAGTCACTCTGTTCTCTGCCTCACTCTCTCTTTCTTCATCTTGCTTTTAGTTTTTGCATGCATTTTCTTTGTTTTCAAGTAATGATTGAATGACTTTTCTTGCACTTGGTTACATCACTTAGTCCAGTGAGCTTAAAACTTGAGCATACAGAAGAATCTCTAGAGGCTAGTTATGGCAGATTGCTGAGCCCAGACTTTGTTAGGGAATGAGTCTCCCTTATAGCCCCAAATTTGCTTCTCTAACAAGTTCCCAGGTGATACTTCCAGTCTTGGGGCCATATTTTGGGAACCACTGACTTAATTCAAAAAGCCACTCGTCCACCAACTTGCATGAAGGTTCTAAATGTATATACATTTGTCTTTCAGGAAAGACATTAGGGGAAAGAGCTATCACTAGAGCACCCACGAATGGACATTGTCATCTGTGGTAAGTACGTAGAACTTAAGTAGTCTTTTTAAATCCTCATATGCCTCATCTGATTTTTAAGATATTAAATTACAATAGATTTTTAAGTTATTAAGTTAATATATAAGCTACAGTTGATGTTTAAGATATTATTGACCCGTGTCACCTGTCTATCACATTCACTGAAAATGTGTTTAGTAGATAGCACAGTAAATATTCTTACTCTCATGTATTTTATAGTATGTGTATTTTAAATATAGTCAAAGCAAACTTTCACTGAAGGTTTCATAAGTGAATCTACCTTTGATTCAGTGCCTTTGAACATGGTAAATTCTAATGAAATGTAATGTAACGTTTTGTTTGAAAACAAATACTGAAGTGAGTAGATCTGTTGAAAACAAATCACTGAGTGAATGTAGGAAGAATGCTTCAAAGAATAAAAGACTGTCACTCATTTCTTCTACCTTAACAAGTCCGTGTGTACAAATTCTTCAGGTCAAAGAGAAGCCATTTTTAACATAAGAAACATAAGAAAGCTCAAACAAAGGGAATTTAATTCATTGGGTAGGTGAATATCCTTGGGGAAACAAATTTATTCTTGAATGCATTTTGTTTTGGATCCTTTGTATGTTTAGAATTATAAAACACAAATAAGAAGAAATAGATTGCTTTAAATTAACACTCTGTGGTTGCATTTTTTTAAATGATTTTATGTATTTATTTAAGAGAGAGAGAGAGAGATTGAGAGCATGAGCTGGGTGAGGGGCAGAGGAGACTCCCTGATGAGCAGGGAGCCCAGTGCAGGGCTCCATCTTGGGACTCCAGGATCACAACCTGAGCCGAAGGCAGACACTTAACCCACGGAGCCACCCCAGGTGCCCCTATGGTTGCATTTTTACAATATCTTTTAGTTCCTTACAGCCATGGGCACTTCAGGTGCTAGGAAGACAACAGTAACTTAATTTGTGACCCTTCTCTCAGACCTAGGTTTCCAGAAATCTACCCCTCTTTGGGATTATTTTTATTCTTCTGGAGCACTTTTAGGCAAAATCTCTCTCACAATGGCTCTCTTTCTGCAGGTCTGCGTTTACCTACCGCACAGGAAATTCATTTTCATTCCACCGGCTAACTCAAATGCAAACCATTTTACCAAAGTAAACCTGTTTCTTTACTCTGCCACCAGCAGGGGGAGCTCCACCCACATGCTCATCTTAAAGCTTCTCTGGTTAGGAGTCAAGGATATTTTTTATGTCCCCTAAGGGACACAGGCCAAAGTAAAACCGGGTCTTTTGATCTGCCCTCACTTGGCTTAAAATGAGGTGTAAGCCTCTCTCCTGCCCCCTCCAATGAGAAGGTGGGAGGCAGAACCCACAGTCCACCTATCCACAAGAATCCTTCTTTACCTTCTCTTCTGACCTTCTCTTCTCTAGCCTGGAGAAGGGTGAAGGGGTGAGCCTGGCAGAACCTGTCAGTCATTTCCTTAGCATATCATGCATGGGCAGGAGAGCATCTTGCTTTAGGAATCGGAACACCGAATAGAGTAAAGTATTGTTCTATGCCCCTGGTGCCTCTGCCACAACTCTAGGAGAAAGGCGGTTTTGCAGTTATCATCCTGGCACATATATTTAAGATCATTTTCCCAGCATGTAAGGGTCTTGGTTATTATTTCTAAAGCCAAATATACCTTTTCATCTGATTTGAACATTAGTGTTAATAAATTAACATAGGTATGCATTAGGTACTAATGTTGTTCCACTTTTAGTCGTGACTGTAATGAATTTGTACTGATCGAGCCACATGCTGTTCATCTCCTTTGATACTGGAGGTGATTGGGAGCTGGTTGGCCAGGTTTAAATGAAGAAAGAAGCCCCAAGGCTTCCTCTTTTTTTTTTTTTTAAGATTTTATTTATTTATGTATTTGACAGAGATCACAAGTAGGCAGAGAGGCAGGCAGAGAGAGAGGAGGAGGCAGGCTCCCCGCTGAGCAGAGAGCCCGATGCGGGCCTCGATTCCAGGACCCTGGGATCATGACCTGAGCCGAAGGCAGAGGCTTTAACCCACTGAGCCACCCCGGCGCCCCCCAAGGCTTACTTTTAAGTCTGAGCTGCTCCTCCTCCTCCTCCTCTCCCTCCCTCTGCATCGCTCTTCCTCTGTTGTCGTTTTCCTTCTCCCACAGATGGATCTGCATCCATGAAGAATCACGGTTAAAATGTACAGTGGAGGGACACCTGGGTGGCTCAGTTGGTTAGGCAGCTGCCTTCGGCTTGGGTCATGATCCCAGGGTCCTGGAATTGAGCTCCGCGTTGGGCTCCTTGCTCGGCAGGTTGCCCACTTCTCCCTCTGCCTCTGCCTGCCGCTCTGCCTGCCTGTGCTCTCCCTCCCTCCCTCTCTCTGACAAATAAATAAATAAAATCTTTTAAAAATAAAAAAATAAATACTAAAACATGCAGTGAATTTCAATCCTCAATTTGAGGGCATTTATCTGTGTAAGCTTCAAATCTTCATAGAGGAACAACTCGAGTCTTTCCTGGGGGCTACATAAGTACCTTAAAATCTATCTTGTAAGAAGAAATTATACGTGACTCTGCCCTAGTAGGCTACCCAGTCTGTCATACATGAGTCTGGCTACTTTCCTTTTGTTCATCTTATTTCACTTTTTGTTGTGAACAGATTGTCTTGTTAATAACTATGGCATTTGGCTCCAAGTTTAAATCTTATACACACACACACACACACACACACACACACACACACACACAGAGAGTAATGATCCAATTGTGTTGCACACGATGTCTTATTCAGTATCAGTTTTAAATTAAGAAAAAAGTTAAAATCTAATCAGTTGATAAAATTTCATAAATTCAAATGTCAGTTTTATCTTATTCTTAGAATGTATTATAATGTATGTAGTGAATGCAAGAGTTTCCATTTAATTAAATAGAAGAGGCTTAGGGTAACAATAAAAGAGAAATTAAAACTTTGACTTGAGAAGCAGTGGTTAAAATTTAGGTTAACTGATTCCATAATTAATTGTAATAAAATATCATTAAAAAGTCTTTTTCAGGGTGTTAAGATATTTTCTCATTCATTCAGCATAAATGACAAAGCACAGCCCAGGGCCGACTGCCTATTTTCGTAAATAGTTTTGTTGGCACACAGTCACACCTGTGCATTTGTGCCTAGCAATGAACTTGAATAGTTGCAACCTTGACTGTCTCACCCTAAAGCCTAAAATGTTTGCTACAAATTCTGTTGTTTTTTGTTGTACCCAGCCTAAAATACTTCCTAAAACCAAGAGAGTAAAATCACTCTGGGTTTAGTTTGTTAGCCCAATAGGCCTGACCTTAATTACAACTAATGTCTTACATATTTGTTGTGCTCTACTGTTCACAAATTATATCCACATGCTTACAGCACATGAGTCACAGAACATCCTGTTTCCATTTTATAGATAAGGATGAGCCAGGTAGTGTGTCTAGGGGGTGTGGAGGGTGGGATATGCCGATTAGTAAGCAAGAGTCACACAATAAAGAGAAAAACAAAAACCAGATCTCTTATTCTTAGATAGTCAGCATTTTTTCTATTACATTATTTTTCCACTGATTTCCTACAGTATAAATAGCATTTGCCCTGAATCAGAAGTATGCAGGGAAACTGATGGGGTTATTTTAGTAGTTGTTAAAACAGGGATGTTGGTCATTTATTAAAGATATATTCAATATCAATGCAAAGAAAATCAGAATTTTTGTCAAAGCATGTACAGTGAGAATGACCTCTAGATGGAGGTAATAGACCATATTGTGAATTAACATTCTTCAGAGTTCCGGTCAACTTGAGATGGTTCACAAAATACGATTTTAAATTACATGTTTAAAGATGAATGGCATGAAAGAACAAAAACACACAGACACACAGAGACATAAGTGGAACTGATTGCCCAAAAAGAAGGGATGATCCTTTGAGAAAAAGTGGTCAGGTGAACTTTGAACTTAGAATATGTAGGAAGATAAGCAATATTTTAGACTTTAAAGAAACAGACTTCAAGGGGTGCGTGGGTGGCTCAGTCAGTTAAGCATCCGATTCTGGATCTCAGCTCAGAAAAAAAAAGAAAAGAAAGAGACTTCAAAAAAGATTATGAAAGGCATTAAGACTGATTATTTATAAGGGAAATGTGCAAATTTCATATAATGTTATTCATAAGTCATAGAGGGTTATTTTTGTTTTTCCCTTTCTCCTCTCTCAGAGGAGCTTGGAGGGAGCGTGCAGAGAGTGCCGTGTCGGTGCCCAGCACTGCGCCTAGAGTCATTCTTTTTTCCTTTTTTTAAAGACTTTTATTTATTTATTTGACAGAGAGAGAGGTCACAAGTAGGCAGAGAGGCAGGCAGAGAGAGAGGGGGAAGCAGGCTCCCTGCTGAGCGGAGAGCCCGATGCGGGACTCGACCCCAGGAGCCTGAGATCATGACCTGAGCCGAAGGCAGAGGCTTAACCCACGGAGCCACCCCGGCGCCCCATCCTGGAGTCGTTCTGATGCTGATGTTTAGCATTATAGACGATTGATCCCACCACTCTAGGTCAGTGAGCATAGATTCTTTTCTTTTGATTCCAGCACAGATATTTGGGTTGTTCTATACATTTCTGGATGAGAAAGTTCAAATAGATACAACAGATTTTTCTAAGACTGTGACATGATTTGTTTTTTATTTCTTTGCCAGCATATAGAGTGGGGAAATTGAGCTAGTGTATCTGGATTTAAGCAAGACATTAATGTAAGTTTACTTACAACTTTCTTATGGACAAGATGCAGAAATGTGGGCAAGCCTCTGGGTTACCCATGTAGAGAGAAGGGTTCAAGCCTCAGCTGTTCAACAGAATAACTGTTGGCAGCATCATCGTCTATCTGGAGGTAATGCTAGGGTTCCAGGTCTGTATCTTAGACACTGGTGTGTTCCATAATTTTGTCAGTGGGTAAAGACTTAATAGGTATGTTTATAAAAGTCGCAAGTAACACACAAGTAGGAGGAAGAGGACGTATGATGAATGACAATAGTAACTCAAAAGATTTTCACATGTGTGAATTAATAGGGATAAATGTGGAAGGTGGGATGGAGAGAAAAGCGTCAACATTTAACTCAGGGAAAAACAGACAAGACTTTGAATAAAGCATGGAGTTTAGTTAATAATAACGTATTACTATTGGTACATTGTAAAAATTATGTATCAATATTGTTCCATAGTATTGATACACTTGTCATAAATGTACTCTAGGAATGTAAGAGGTAAACAGTAGAGAAAACCGAGTATGGGTATATGGGAACTCTCTATACCATCTTTGCAACTTTCCTATAAATCTCAGGCCATTTTGAAATAAAAACTTATTTTTTTTAAGTGGCCTAAGGTTTTAAGTCCTAATGAGTCGGAAAATGATAATGCTTATAACAAAAATGGGAGAATTGGGGGAAGTAGTTGTATGGAATTCTGCTCCACTTTCTGGAACTCCCTGGGAGGAATGATAGACCAAAATGACAGAGAGCATTTCAAAAGAACATGGTGAGGCTAGAGGTGACAATAGCAGTTTTACAAAGAAACTCACAAGTCTTTTTCCGGTAATCTTTTCCTACATGCTCAGGCTCTGGTGGGTGCAGAGATGTATGTGTAATGTAGTCTGATGATAGAATTTGTGAATAGTACTATCTCCTAATCTAGTTAGGTTCTCAGATTACTTTTGATAGGTTGATTTAGTCATCATTCTTGTTTCTACTGTAGCAGATTTGGTCGATTATATAGAAACTGAAAATTCAGAGGTCAAACAAGTCATAACTGAAAAGTGACTGTTTTGTTGGTTGTCATAAATTATGTTAATTTTGTTATCTTTTATGTTCAGGAATGGTCTTCCTATTCCAAATTAAGAAAATTGTTCACTTCATTTTTGTACTTGAAAGTTATATACTAATCTACAGAAATGATTGAGATAAATACCCAAAATCACATCTTTCATTTCAGTTATGACAGTGCAAGTAAAAATTAATACTTGCTCTTGAAATATTTAGGTAAATGAATATTTTGCCTCAGACAAAACACTCTGAAATACTCTGGAGACTTTGCTTAAACAGAAACATTCTGATATAAAAAGTAATATATCCCCAGATTTTGGAGTGAGCAAATTGCTGAACAAATATCACTCCCAATTTATGTCAAATAATTATTGATGTAACTTTTGTATTCCCAGTGTGGGGGGGGGAAGTAAACAATTCATGGGTTACACTATTCTAGTTTGCAGTGTTTCAAGGCAGGATCGAAGGTCATGGGGAATTTTTCAGAAAAGTATATTCTGAAATTACCTTTGACTTTGTTTTAGTTATGATATTTATTTTTGTTTTCTTTTTTTTTTTTTTTTAAAAGATTTTATTTATTTATTTCACAGCGGGAGAGAGATCACAAGGAGGCAGAGAGGCAGGCAGAGAGAGAGAGAGGGGGAAGCAGGCTCCCTGCCAAGCAGAGAGCCCGATGTGGGCCTCGATCCCAGGACCCTGAGATCATGACCTGGGCCGAAAGCAGAGGCTTTAACCCACTGAGCCACCCAGGCGCCCAGGGAGTGCAATTATTGATAACACCTGTATCTAGAGAGTAAATGGCTGAGGTATGGTGGAGGACAAGAGTGTTGGGAGCAGAGAATTTTAAGGAACTTGAGGCCACATGGGTAGAACANGTTTTCAAATGACATTAAGGGAGGCTGTGAAATTTTCGTTTTTATTAAGGAGGAACAGGGATATGATGATACAATATATTTTTCAATTTACTACTTGTGTGACTAGACTTTTTCAGAGAGCCTCTTTGTGACTTTGATGTTGATGGTGATAGCAGCAGCTCGTATTTCTTGGATCTCACTATGTGCCAGGTAGTATTCCAAGGAATTATGTGTTTGAGATGTTCTCCCTCATGGCATACAAACAGGATGTATGAGATGATGCTGGTCCTCCCAGTCATAGGTGAGAAAACTGGCCTCATGTTCATGTCAGGTATTTTATTATTTTTAGGGCCCTTGCATCTATATGAATACTTCTGTCAAATATTAATGAATGCTTTAGAAGTATTTTTTAAATGTTATATTTGATGGTATTTGATTAAAAGTTCACATGCTATTCACTGTTTTTATTCTTTCCAGGTATGCGGTTTTGTGTGGCTACGTATCTGAGTTTGAGGGCTTACAAAACAAAATCAACTATGGGCATCGCTTCAAGGTATTTCTTGATATTAAAAATATTTTAATGCAGCTATGTGTTTCCTTAAAAGATATAAATCAAATTATTCAACACATTAATCTCAAGGAATTTATCTTTTTTATTTAAATGAAGTGACAGTCTTTACATCATACTGAGCAAAAAGGAATGAAACTATTTGGGAGTTTGGGGGTTATTATTCTGGATCTTGAAAGAAGTCACATAGTAGATGAGTATTACTTTTTCAAAGACTGAGGATTAGCCTTTTGGTCATGAACTCACCAACATCGTCAATGTGACTGGGACTAATTAGTTAACATTTCTTGCATATTGATGTGGCGGGAGGAAGAGAATCCAATCAAAGGCTTAAACTTAACATGGTGAGTGAGTAAAATAGATAATGTACGTGGACATCATTTACAATGTGCCTCTAGCTTTGAAAGCTCAATATAAATGGTCAGAGTTTGTCTTCCAACTCCCTATAACCATTATAATAATGTCAGGGAAGTAGATCCCTCCGCCACCTAGTTCTGCTATTCTTTCCCCCCTTATATCCCCGTTCTTTGATATTTACAAGCATGCTTCCTGATAGTAAGAATTAGCTAGGCGAGGCATGGGCAGACCAAAACGTCACTCAGATGTTTTCTATTTTTATAGTGACATTTGACTTTGAATTATCCACAGCTTAATTAAATCATAGTCGCGGTCTGGTTCTAGCTGTGAACAGTCATTCCTGATAATTGAATCATTGGTAAGACTTACTTGTATTAAGCTAGGGATTGAGAGGAGGTGCAAACACTGTAAAGCCCCTTTGAATTTACTCGGCACACTTCCATTCAACACTGCCTGAAATCTGAGAGATGGTATTTGTTTTGAATTTTCTTTCAGGAGCATCTAGATAAAGCAATCCAATTTTTACCTGAAGAACCCTTTTTGTATTACCTCAAAGGAAGATACTGTTATACTGTGAGTTGAATGTTTTTATCTATAAGTCATGTTTAAATATACTGTGATTATGGGCTATATTTCTAGCGACTTATTCTTTCTTTAAGTGTTTTACCTAGGGCCTACTGTAGGGTAAATGATAAAAGCAGTACATACTTTATGAGTTTATGATTGATGTGTTTGTATACCATGTTACATACAGTATGTGATTTTATATATATATACACATATCTGTATTTTCCCCCGACCACCTCTCTGTCCCCCCGGCAGCGATCACGTGTCCCCTTTGTGCTCTCAGTTGTTGATCAGCTCCTCCAGGCATGTGCTCTGTGTTGGTGTACTACTCTTTGTTTTGTGAGAGGACTGTTTAATTTATCAGAGTGTGTTGAACATAAATTATGTGCCCACTGTTCTTGTCTCCAAAGAACTGAATTTAGAAAGGCACATGAAACATACAGAAATAAATCAAGGCAGCTGGCGAGTCTAAGATCCAGTGTGTTAAATGACATTAGTTTAGAGAAAATTAACAGAATGTGAAAATCTATCTTAAGAGATGCATGAAAAATTATGCTGAAGAGAAATGCTATTTCTGAATGAGAAAATGAGCATAAGCAGAAGAGGAAGCTTTTTAATTGGGAGTTTGAGGATTAGGAATGGAGAAGGAAGCTCTTTTATTGAACATCTGCTGTGTATCAAATGTGGAGTGTATACTTTGTATTTCTTACCTCCTTTAATCCTTGAAACATCCCTGTAAGCAGTTTTATTATGCCAGTTTTAAATATTAAGAATCTGAATCTTCGTTAAGGTAGAGGACTTTGCAGGCTTAAAAACCACTGACCCAACCTCACATGAGTCTGGGGCTTGAATGAACGTTATTTGTTTAGGCTTAAAAGAAAAAATCTGGAAAGACCACATCTACACAGAGGTTAAATAACGTGCTACTAAACAATGAATGGATCAACCAAGAAATCAAAGGAGAAATTTAAAAAAATACATGGAGACAAATAAAAATGAAAGCACAACGATCTAAAATCTTTGAGACGCCACAAAAGTGATTCTAAGAGGGAAGTGTATAGCAACACAGGCCTACCTCAAGAAGCAAGAAAAATTTCAGATAGCCTAACCTTACACCTAACTGAGCCAGAAAAAGAAGAACAAAACCCAAAAATCTAGCAGAAGGAAAGAAATGATGATTACAGCAGAAATAAATGATACCGAAAGTAAAAAAAAAAAAAAAAGAAGAAGAAAAAAAAAAGAAAATAGAACAGATCAATGAAACCAACCAGGATTGGTTCTTTAAACAGATAAACAAAACTGATAAATCTCTAGCCAGACTCATCCAAAAAAAAAAAAAAAGGACTCAAATAAACAAAATCAGAAACGAAAGAGGAGAAAAAACAACTGACACCGCAGAAATACAAAGAATTATAAGAGAATATTATGAAAAATAATATGCCAACAAACTGAACAACGTAGAAGAGATGGATAAATTCCTAGAAACATATAACCTACCGAAACTGAAAGAGGAAGAAATAGAAAATTTGAACAGACCAATTACCAGCAATGAAATTGAATCAGTAATCAAAAAAACTCCCAACAAGAAAAGTCCAGATGTCTTCACAGGTGAATTCTATTATATATTTAAAGAAGAGCTAATACCTATTCTTCTCAAACTTTTCCAAAAAATAAAATAGGAAGGAAATTTTCTGAATTCATTCTAATAGGTCAGTATTACCCTGATTCCAAAACCGGATAAAGACACAACAACAAAAAGGACTACAGGCCAATATCTCTGACGAACATAGATGCAAAAAACCTCAACAAAATATTAGCAAGACAAATCCATCAATACATTCAAAAAAATCATTCATCATGATCAATGGGATTTACTCCTGGAATGCAAGGGTGGTTCAGTATTTGCAAATCAATCAGTGTGATACATCACATTATTAAGAGAAAGAATAAAAAACATATTATCATTTCAATAGATGCAGAAAAGGCATCTGACAGAGTACAGTATCCATTCATGATAAAACCTTCAACAAAGTTGGTTTAGAGGGAACATACTTCTGCATAATAATGACCTTATATGAAAAATCCACAGCTAACATTATACTTGATGGTGAAAAACTGAGAGCTTTTCCCCTAAGATCAGAAACAAGACAAGGATGTCCATTCTCACTACTTTTATTCAACATAGTACTGGAAGTCCTAGCCATAGCAATCAGATAAGAGGAAGAAATAAAAGGCTTCCAAATTGCTAAGAAAGAAATGAAACTTTCACTATTCACAGATGAGATGATACTATATATAGAAAACCCTAAGGACACCACCAAAAAACTACTAGACCTGATAAATGAATTCAGTAAGGTCACAGAATAGAAAATCCCCATGTAGAGAAATCCGTTGCATTTCTAAAAAGCTAAAAGAGAAATTAAGAAAACAATCCCTTTACAATTACAAAAATAATAAAATACCTAGGAATAAACTTAACCAAAGAGGTAAAAGACCTGTACTCTGAAAAGTATTAAAAAATTGTTGAAAGAAATTAAAGATGACCTAAAGAAATGGGAAGACATTCCATGCTTATAGATTGAAAGAACAAATATTGTCAAACTGTCTATACTACCCAAAGCAATCCACAGACTTAATGCAATCCTTAGCCAAATACCAACAGCATTTTTCACAGAACTAGAGCAAACAATCCTAATATTTGTGTGGAACCACCCAAATAGCCAAAGCAATCTTGAAAAATAAAAACAGAATTGACAGTATCACAGTTCCAGGTTTCAAGTTATATTACAAAGCTGTAATAATCAAAACAATATGTTACTTGTACAAAAATAGACTCATAGTCAATTGAACAGAATAGAAAGCCAGAAGTAAACCCACAATTACATGGCCAATTAGTCTTCAACAAAGGAGACAAGAATATACAATGGAAAACGAGTCTCTTCAACAAATGGTGTTGGGAAAACTGGACAGCTACATACAAAAGAATGAAACTGGACCACTTTCTTACATCATACACCAGAAAAACTCAAAATGGGCTAAAGACCTAAATGTGAGGTATGAAACCATAAAAATCCTAGAAGGGAGTATAGACATTGGCCATAACAGTGTCTTTCTAGATGTGAGGTCTCCTGAGGCAAAGAAAGCAGGAGCAAAAATAAACTGTTGCATCTACATCAAAATGAAACGTTTCTGCATAGCAAAGGAAACAACCAACAAAACTAAGAGACAACCTACTGAATATGGAAGATATTTGCAAATGATATATCCAATAAAAGATTAGTGTCCAAAATACATAAAGAACTGATACAACTCAACACTCAAGTAATCCAATTTAAAAATGGGCAGAAGAATGAACAGATATGTCTCAAAGAAGAAACACAGATGGCCAACAGACACATTTGGAAAGATGCTCAACATTGCTCATCGTCAGGAAAATGCAAATCAAAACCACAGTGAAATATCACCTCACATCTATCAGAATGCCTAAAATCAAAAACACAAGAAATAACAAGTGTTGTAGAGAAATAGGCACCCTTGTGCATTGTTGGTAGGAATGCAAACTGGTGAACTACCCTATGATCTAGTAATCACACTACTGAGTACCCAAAGAATACAAAAACTTTAATTCAAAGTGATACATGCACCCCAATGTTTATTGTAACATATTTTCAATAGCCAAATTACGGAAGCAACCTAAGTGTCCATCAAGAGATGAATAGATGAAGAAGTGGTATATTATACCATATAATGGAATATTATTCAGCCATAAAAAGAATGAAGTCATCCCATTGCCCCAACATGGATGGACCTAGACTATAATGCTAAGCAAAATCAGTCAGTCAGAGAAAGACAAATACCATATGCTTTCACTCATATGTAGAATTTAAGAAACAAAACAAATGAACAAGAGAACTAAAAAGAGACAAACCAAAAACAGACTCTTAACTACAGAGAACAAATAGCTGGTTATCAGAGGTGAGGCGGGTGAAATAGATGAAGGGGATTAAGAGCACCCTTCTCTTGTAGAGCACTGAGTGATAGATAATATGGAATTGTTGAATCACTGTATTGTACACCTGAAAAGAATATAACACTGTATGTTAATTACACTGAAATTAAAATGGGGGGGAAAGGAAGCAAAAGATAAATGATAATATGAATTTTAATTTTGGTAGTTACTGGTTAAAATATTTTCTCCTGAATTGTAAATATGTATCCTGGGCCCTCACTCTATACTCCCTCTGGGTTAAGGATCCTCCTTTTATTTACATTTCTGGGATGCTGTGTTCTGGGTCTGGTTGGCTGCAGGGAGTCAGCAGGAAGGAAGCAAAGGTGGCGTCTGGTGGCTCCTGCATTCTGTGCAAAGAAATACTGTGCGGTCATCTCAGAATCTTGGATCACATAAACAAACAGGATCAGCATTATTCCCCTTCCCTTTCTCTGACTGAATACAAATCTTACCATGAGTATTTCAGATTGATTTGGTAACCAGTGCTTTTAGAGCCTATAGTTTGTTAGAACTATAGAAAAGGGAAGGTAAAATATTGATACAATAAAGATGATCTCTGTCATGTTATTTATGGAGATGTTTATATTTGTATATTCTATGCATATATATCCATATACACCTGCGCATGTGCACGCACGCACACACACACACACGCACATGTCTGACTGAGGAGAGACGATTTATTCAAAAGCTGAACAACTTTCTAAGAATGATGTCTCCTCCCCGTTTGCAGGTCTCAAAACTGAGCTGGATTGAGAAAAAAATGGCTGCTACTCTGTTTGGAAAAATACCATCCTCAACTGTAGAAGAAGCTTTGCAAAATTTCCTTAAGGTATATTTTGTCTGTCCGTTATTTTAGTATCAAACTGGCTACTACCTGCACCAATCTCTCCTATGCCTCTCCATGCATGCATCTCTAATGGAAGCCTTAGGCTGAATCCTAGTTTTGGGGTGTCCAGATTGCTTCCCAGAGTAGCTAGTTATGCCCTAGGTCCCAGGGGCACAGCCCTTGCTACCAAATCCAAGAACCACTCTCCAGGTCGTGTGAATATGTGCAAAAGCATTCATGCCCTGATTATTAGACTTGTTCCCAAATACTCCCAATTAGCCTAATATAGAACCAGTTTAATCTTGAAGAACTAAAAGATACCAAAAGGGAGAGTTATTATTTTAAGACCCATTCCATAAGTTGCAGACAGGTCTATGGAACATGGGGCATCAGACCAAACCAGTATTTTCATTCCTGTCTTAAAATGTATAATTGCTATGCTAATAACACTCTAAACAGTAATAACGTGTGTGTGCATATAATCAACTACCTGGTGGGCTAATCCCTTTAGCTTTCTCTGGGAGAAATTATAGAATCTTATAGACACTAAGATGCCTTTTCTTTCCTTATCTACCTTTTCCAGATTTGTAACAATGTAGACAAAAATCAGGCTCTAAACTGTATTGTCCAACATATTATACATACTCATACTTTTTTGTTGTATCTTAGGTTTGATTTTGTAGAAATAAAAGGGAATTTCAAAAACATATATTCTAAGATTGCAATAGATTTCATTGCACTTTCCATTTCTAAATGAATGGTTAGCAGCTACCTACAACGCCCTGTGGAAAAAATAAGTGTTCTGAGATCAAGCATGAGCCCTTTGGAAAAGAGTGCAGGGTATAAAAGCGCAGGAGCCAACGTGTCTAACTTTTTGTTTAACATTATCTTTTTTATTTTATAAAAAGGAAATCAAGGAACTTAATTTTTTCTAGTGTCACACAGTGGCAGACCAAAATATGCATGTAGTCTAAGGCTGTATCATCCCCATTTATTCACCTTTTTATCTACCACTGAGAACTAGTTCTTTCATTTTATATCTTATAAGAATATAGATCATGGTATATTTAAGACAGTTCGTAGAAGGTGCTAAGCTAATTAGGAAAAATATCATTTGGACTTGAAACTCATTTCTTTTTAGTATCAAAGTTATAAATGGGGGCTCAGGTTTTCAGGACATTGCACAGACGTTCTTAAGGTGCTAATGTACCTAAAATATTACCCAGATAAAATAAAAAATGATCAGAAGCCCAATAATGTAGAAGTAAGGATTGCAACCTCTAGAACCAGACTCCCTGGTTAAATCTCAGTTCTGCCACTTACCAACTGATTAACGTTGGACAGGTTTCTTAACTTCCCTGTCCATTTAATCAATGACATGGAGATAATAATACCTGATTAATAGTGTGGTTGTGAAGATTCAATAAGTTAATACAAGGAAATTTGCTCAGAGAGTGCCCTGTACCTAGTAAGCCCAATAAAAGCTCACAGAATTTTAACTCCATTAAATTGTAAACACCTTGGCAAACCATCTTAGGACCTCACCATTCAGTCATGACTTCGATTCTGTCTGAAAAATGCATTTTGTGGTATTTATTAAGGGAGTGAGAAGGCATCAGGAAAGCTTCCCCCCGTATCAGCTGCCTCAGTGAAGGGTCCTGAGAAGCCCAAGGTGCTAAGGGCAAAGGCAAAACTGGGAGGTGGAGGGGAAGGAACTTGGATCCCATCCTCAAAGGGAGTCCACGACTCTTGGTTCCAGCAGGAGGTTGGGGTTTTGGACCCCAGACTGTAGAACTCCTGTCCCCAACTCTGTCCCTCCAAAGAGGGTTCACAGGGGCCAGGAATGTGTCCCCAGGCAATCCAGCTCAGTTCTGTAGAGATCTGGAGCACTGGCTTTAGAATCAGACAGTTTGAGACCTAAGCCTTTTCCTGTCTGTATGACCTAGCCATGTTTCTTTCTTTCTCTTAATCTTAAAATTCTTCATCTGTAAATCAGGCATAATAATACCTACTTTATATGGTTTTTGTGAAGATACTCAAAATAGTATATGTGATTTTCTTTGCCCAGGGTCTAGCACATTAAGTACTATTACTAAAAGTAAGTGTTAGCCGCTATTAGTTTGCCCTTATAACTGCTGAAATATGATCCTCCTCAGCGTCACAGCATCTAGGGAGGTGGTTATAGACCATATGTGAATCCCCTGTGGGAATTCTTTCCAACTATTGCATGCTTCCCACTTCATCCAAAATTCTGGCATGATTCCCTCTGGCAGTGGTTCTCAACTTCAGCTATACATTAGAATCATCTGGAGAGCTTAAAAAAATGCCAACCTGGGCCACAACCCAGACTAATTATTTCAGAATCTTTGACTATAGTAAGGTATAGTTTATATACAATAAAGTACACCCATTTTAAGTATACAGTTCACTGAATTTTGACAAATTTATATACTCATGTAACCACCACCATTTTAAGATATAGAGCATTTCCATCACCCTCAAGAGTTATCTTTGCCCATTTGCTGTCAATTTCCCTCACCCTCTGCCCCTGGGAACCACTGATCTGCTTTCTGTCACTATAGATTAGTTTAGCTTATTTTATATAAATGGAATCATAGAGCTTGTATTTTGTGTGTATCTGGGTTCCTTTGCTCAACATAATGTTTTGAGATTTACTCATTTTATTGGTGTATCAGAAGTTCCTTTTTACTTCCTAGTAATATTCCATTTTATGGATATACCACAGTCTGCTTATACATTTGCCTATTGGTAGATTAGAGTTGTGTCCAGTGGGCTGTTGGGGCTATTATGAATAAAGCTACTATGAATATTCATATGCAAGCTTTTATGTAGACATGTTTTAAATTTTCTTTGATAAGTTACCTGGGAATGGACTTGCGTCATAAGGGAAGTATTTTAAAAGCTTGATCAGTGTTATTAAAACTCTCAGTGCTCTTCCTGTGCAGCCCATGGAGTGATTGAGAGCCCAGTGCCTTGAGAGCATGTAGTAGGATAACAGGTGTAGCAATGTTGGGACATCGGTGGCCCTGGTCTCCCCCACTGTTTGCAACATATGATCCCTGGACACCCCTCCCCCCACTTAGTGGTTTTACCACCTGCAGAGCCTTCATCTGTGTCCTGATGTGACGGAGGGCAGCTGCTTGAGGTTATGAGATGTTCTTAAAACACTGCTAGTTTATTCAGTAATGTTTATTAAGCACATATCTGGTAACAGAGTGTCAAATGTAGGGAATACAGAAATGATCAACACAGCTCCTGCTTCCAGGGAACTTGTACAACCAAGACCAAGTTAACAACTACAATATTCTCCACCCTGTGTTATGATAGAGTGTTCTAAGAGCCTAGCTAGAAACTGCTGCCTTACTAGAACATTCTACTGAGCAACACTACCTTCCTTGTTATTCAGGTAAGACTTTTGGTAAAAAGTCAGAATCTGCTCCATTATAGGAAGTTGATATTGTTGGTAACCGATGTTCCTTTGGCTTCTTCTTCTTCTTCTTCTTCTTCTTTTTTAAGATTTTATTTATTTATTTGACAGAGAGAGAGATCACAAGTAGGCAGAGAGGCAGGCAGAGAGAGAGGAGGAAGCAGGCTCCCTGCTGAGCAGAGAGCCCAATGCGGGGCTCGATCCCAGGACCCTGAGATCATGACCTGAGCTGAAGGCAGAGGCTTTAACCCACTGAGCCACCCAGGCGCCCTCTTCTTCTTTTTTTTAACCATGAGCACAAAAAAGAGATGTTCTAATTTATAGTTATTATGGTTAATTAAACATAAGTGCTAAGGTGTGTATGCAGAATTAAAATGCCAACATTAAAAAAATAAGAAACTGCGTATGCTCATATGTTCGAGCAAGTCTTCCAGACAGGATTCGGACAGAGCTGGACAACTGTTGGACATAGAAGAAGGTACAATCGAACAAAGTTTAATTGAGGTCTTATTAGTGATTTAAGAAATGCACTTAGTAGACTCAAAGAGTAAAAGTTGAGATGAAAATAACTGGACAAGAGAGAAGCAACAGAACCAGAATCCATTAGCACTGTGGATGGCTCTCTAGGCTTTTCAAGGCTCTGGCCAGGACTGGACTTGACAATGTCCCTCCATCTGTTGGCAGCCTTGCAGTCTCACTAGCAGATTCTTGGCCAGATCCACACACTGTTCATCTGTTTGGTCCTCAAGAGTTACACCTAGGGGCGCCTGGGTGGCTCAGTGGGTTAAAGCCTCTGCCTCGACTCAGGTCATGATCTCAGGGTCCTGGGATCGAGCCCCCCCCCCCCCCCCCCCCTCNGGACCCTTGCCTTCTGGATTTTATAGAACGTAAATGTCCTTTACCAAAGATGTGTCCTCCTCAGCACAGGAGTGCCTAGCTTAGATTCCCCTCCATTAGTAGGCATCTTTAAAATGTATGTATCCTTTTACTCAGCAATTCAACTTCTAGGAATCTCTCCTACAGATATAATTTCACATGTGCACAAGAATACAGAAGCAAATATGTTCATCAGTCATTATTAGTAAGAATTAAAAAATGTCTAATAGAGAATTCTTAATTTAAGTATGACGTGTATTATGAAATACAGCTCTTAAGAACAATGAGGTAGATCTGTGTATGCTGACACAAAAATGTGATATGTCATGAAAAACAAGTTTTGGACCAATGCATAGAAATAGTCCTATATTAATTTTTTTTCAGAAGTGAATTTTTTTTAATTTGTGTATACTTGTTAAAGGTCTGGTGGGATCCATGTCAAACATGATAGTGGTTAACCCTGGAGAATGAGATTGAAATCGAAAGTAAAATTATAACAAAGAAACTTTCACTTTTTAATTTTGGAAATGTCTGTATTATTTGTATCTCATAAAACAAGCATATCTTTGTACATTTTTTAAAGTAACCTTCTCCTCTTGGGTTCTGTATCTCTCTGGCTTGGGTTCCGGGGTCAGGTTGGGAGCTTATATTTGCCTCGGCCCTTACAACTGCAGAAGGTGACTCTGACCGAAGAGTGACTTAGGTTCTAAGAAGTGCTTTCTAGTAGCCACGCCAGATGCCCGAAAAATTTCTTATTCACCAGAGCTATAGAAAGGGAACTGGTGCGTAAGAGTTTAGTAGATGAGGAGTAAAGGGCCTTTGTAATACCCAGTTATTAAAATCTGCAAGTAGGTCTGCTACTTGGACTAGTTGTTTCATGGGTCAGTCTTTGCTTTAAAAATACTTGATGCGGTGGACTTCGGATATGATTCAGTTCGTGGGATGTGTTGAAATCAAATAATGTAGTGGAGGCTGCTTGTCATGGGATACCAGTCATCGTCTCCCTAGTTCCTAAATAGATTGTGAATTGTATAGGACTTGTCCTGGGAGAGTGTCTTGCCAATTGTTTTTGTTCTTGAAAGGAGAAAAAGAGAAAGGATAGGTTATACAAAGGAACCCCAAAATCTCAAAGCATCACATTGTTTTGTAAGCTTTATGAACATAATAATAATTCATTTTAATGCATAATCTCAAAAGCTCTATTTCCACTCAGAAATTACTTGAACTGACAAAATGAATCTGATGTAACACAATCTAAATTTTTAGTCCAGTTTGGTTGGTATTTGATTTATTGAAATATATCCTCTTTACTGGTCATGGTGGTTGTTATTTTAATATTGTCCCATTATTTTCTTTTCTGTTTTCTCTTATAATCAGGTTGAAGAACTACATCCTGGTTTTTCTAAGTCCAATTACCTATTCTTGGCCAAGGTAAGGAAGACCACGGTTTTTTGTGGGTTGTTTTTTTTTTTGTTTTAAGATATTACTTATTGGGGCACCTGGGTGGCTCAGATGGTTGAGCGTCTGCCTTTGGCTCAGGTCGTGATCTGCACATCCTGGGACTGAGCTCCGCCTCAGGCTCCCAGTTCAGTGGGGAACCTGCTTCTCTCTCTCCCTCTGCCTCTCCTCCTGTTTGGCTTTCTCTGTCTCAAATGAATAAGTAAAATCTTTTTTAAATGTTTATTTATTTATGGAGGGAGAGAGAGAAAGAAAGAATCTTAAGCAGACTCTGCACTGAGAGCAGAGTCCTACTTGGGGCTCAATCCCGTGACCCTGAGATCATGATTTGAGCCAAAATCAAGAGTCAGACACTTAGCTGACTGAGCCACCCAGGCGCCCCAGGAAGACCACTGTTTTAAGATCACTTCGAGCCCATTACATAAAAATGTGCTTGCCTTTCATGGTGACTGTTTTTCATTTCTAGTGTTACATCGATCTTGAACAAACAGATGACGCTGTGAAGTTTTGTGATTTGGCAGTGTTGCTTCCCTGTGTCACCAAAGAGGTGAGTCCCAACAGTGACAATGAGGCCCGTTATTTTATCAGTCCTTTTCTGGCCTCAAATATGGCTTAGAAACGTCTGGATTTTCCTTCCATACGAAAAGTTTGGGTTTAACACGTAGTACGAAGTTTGTAAAATTACCGTAGGTAACCCTTCACTAGCAGACTCCCAGTATCTTTAAGGGACACACAAATCATGGACTAGCAGTTAAAACATCCTAATGCCTGTTCAGTGTTAGACAGCAGAGAATAGGCTAAGCCCCACTGGGGGAAGGAAGGAGGACAGCCTAATTCTGGGGAGCTGATGACGAAGCTGTGGTTGGCCGCAGACGAGTAGGCAGGCTGCCCACCTTGGAGCAGGAGGACTGTCCCCGTGGCTGCCGTCTTCAGTCCTCAGCTCACAGCAGGGGATGGCTATCCTCTAGCAGGAAGAAGATTAAAAATGATGTATCACCATTTTCTCGGTCTTTGAACACCTACCGCTAACGAAGAAGAAACTATCATATTGCTTCTTGCCCTTCGGTTCACTAATTCAGGGTTCTGGATGTGCTCTGGTTTAGGAATTTCAGAGCTCACAGTCCAGTCTGCGCTCCTGTGAGCCAGACATTGGTATTGTGGGAACAAAAGAAAAGAAATGTTTTCCTTCTCCCTTCTCACCAAACGTTATCATCCTCTGAATCACAGCTAAAAGAAATGCCTCAAGGGGTGCCCGGGTGGCTCAGTCGGTTAAGCATCCGACTCTTGATCTCAGCTCAGGTCTTGATCTCAGGGTCGTGAGTTCAAGCCCCATGTTGGGCTCTGCACTGGGTATGGAGCCTACATTAAAAAAGTGTGGGGGCGGGGAGAAATAAATGCCTCAGAAACAAGCATCCCTCTTCTTCTCTTTTGGAGCCACACTGGCTCTGATGTTTGTTGCGATCTCAAATATGAATATGTAAGGCATGCCCACAGCCCTCGGTAGCCTAGAATATACGTTATATATCCAAATAATGATAGCTTGGGGGTGAAAAGCCTGAAGTGCTAAGAGAGGTACAAATAATTGGTTATGGAAATAGTGAAGATGGAAATGATTTTACCTAGAAGAGATCAAGTAGCATCAGAGGTGGGTTTTGAAGATGTGGATGTGTGAGTGAAGCACATCGCAGGTCATGTACAAAGGCGCGGTGGTAGAAAATCAAAGATTTGTGTGCTTGGACGGAAGGTGGTATTCAGGAGAGTCATGGGAAATATGGATGATAGGAAAGTGGAACAAGACCTTCTTGGAGCTTCAGGGTTTGGGGATCCCCGTGTCTCTAGATGGGGGTGGGCCAGCCTTCTCTGGGCCTTCCAGCAATCACTGCTCCAGGTCTTGGATGGCTCCTAGGTTCGGGATTTCCTACAGGGTTGGCTGTCCTTCTCCCTCAGATGGGTTCCGTTGGTCAACACTGAGCAGAACAGCACAGGCTCAGTAGCGACACCTCCCCACAGAAGACACTTTATGTAATTTTGGGGACAGAAAACAGATTCTGTCCCTCCAGTTGCCTGCTCCATATTGGTGATGCAGACCCTCCCATCTTTCCCATTTTTCCTGAATGATGTCACTTAGGTTACATGCAGTCATCTTAAACTGAGTGTCTATGCATTCTTATTAGAATTTGAGATTAGAATACAGTATGATAATGAAGTATAATACATGGTGTGACATACAAATATTTGTGCACACAATTTAGAGCTCTCGCACAAGGCCTAAATATTGATGACCCCCAAGGTTTGGTCCTTGGTCCCTAAGTCTCTCCTCTCCTCTCCTCTCACCTTTCCTCCTCTCTTCCCACAGACCTGTTGTCCATGACTTCTAAATGCTATCTCCCTGCCAGGAGTCCTCAAATTTGTATTTCAGACCTCCCTTCTGAGCTCTAGACCTGATTTTCCAACTTCCCGTGTGACATCTGTACCTGGATGTTTCGCAGACGTCTCAAACTCAACTCATCATCAGGCCTTTGGATCTGCTCTTCTCCATCTTCCCAACTACTAAATGGCACATCCATTATCAATTGGGAATGCTGCAAATCATCCTTGACACCTCAGCCCCCAACCCAGACACCCACCTGGTCCCAGGTTCTCAGACTTCCTCTTCTAAAACATGCCATGAGCAACCCAACAGCCCTCTCGCCGCCCCCACTCCAAGCAGGAAAGCACCCGATTTCACCCGAACTGCAACATGGGAGCCTCCCACTTGGCCCCACAGCTTTCTTCCTCCCTCCAGGTCATTTTTTGACTCTCCATAGTAGTCCAGGCATCAGATTAAACAAACCTCAATCTGTCCCTTCACTGCTTGAAAGTCCTGCATGTATAGCACGGCCTTCATGGCTCTGATGTACGTTCCCTGCTCTCCTCACCCCTGCACCATGCTCTTCCCCGCCTCACACCCTCGGGCCCTGTTGTTGCCTCCTGCTAAAACACCCCCACTCAAGCCCTCCCTCCCTTCACCACCTTTATTCCTCCTCGCCCTTCAAGCCTCACCATGAATATCTTTTCTTTAGGAAAGACTTCCTTGACGCTCCCAGGCAAGAAAGTACCCCGAGCTTTTCCTTCATATCTTTTAGCAGAGCTGTGGTTGCCTCGTAATGGGTGAGGTTGTTCCAAGAGAGTCTCAGCGAGGTGTGTTTCCTTCACCCCTCTGTTCCTAGTGGAGGTGCCGGGCCTGGCATAGGATAAGCACTTGTGAGTCCTGGTAGGAAGAATCAGGAGACCAATAGCATGCAAATAAAAATACTCGTGCTAGTAAGTGGGACTGTTTAGGAATGTAACTGAGAGGGCTGGACACTGTGGACGTACTTAGGTAATAAGCAAAATAGCATTAGTAAATATTTCCCATGTTCCTTTTTTTTTTTTCCAGTGATATTTCCGTTAGTATTTTCTAGGAGGTTTGGGTTTTGGGGTTTTTTTCAGGGAGTTAAAGGTACCGTCAGGAATGTCTCTGTTTCTTTTTCAATTAGCAAACAGGCTGAGGAGAGCTATCTGCAGTAGCCCTGGTCTCTGTAAGGTTTTCCTGACTGAAGTATAGCCCGGTAGTGATTCTGCTGACCCGTCCGTTCATGTCCAAAATGTCCAGCAGAGCCACGAATCACAGCGACGGCCACCGGCCACCAGCGCGCTCTCCCTCGCGTGAACTTGCCTGACCCGTGCGCTGCTTTCTCGTGGTGCTCGTAACCTCTCCCTAGTGACGTGGCCCCTGGTGAGCTGTCTTCCGTCCCTTTCAGGGAGCTCTCCCTCGTCGCACTACACTCGGAGTTGGGCCCGTCAGCCCTTGGGCTCTAGGGCCCGGATTCATGCATGCGAGCAGCCTCGCATTCCCGGAACGTGAAGCCGCAGTGCTTTATTATTCATGTGGACTCTTCTCGACCCCAGGAGAAGCATTCCGTTTTTAAAACAGAAGGGATTCCTGTGTCTGAGGCAGCGTGAGAATGCCGGGTGGATGAAGGCATGACCGCACAGCCGCCTGGGAGTTCTCTGCCTGGAGGAAGGGGCCCCGTTACCGACCCGGACTGTGCTGCAAGCGCTCCGTGCCCGAAGCGGCTGCGGCGGCGCGTGTCGCAATGAGGGAAGCGCTGACCTGGGAAAGAAGCAGACTGTTCTTCAACGGCTGTACTATTTTGAAGTGACTTTAATTGCTCTTCTAAGACAGACTCTCATAGGACAGTAAATGTACGAGAAACAACGCCAGGAAGAAAAGGATGCCGGGAGTACTCCAAGTAGACACTACTGCGTCCTGGCTAACAAGTTCTTGGAAGTTACCTGTTGTTTAAAACCCTGGGCTGCATCTCCGTGCTGTTACATAGATTAAGAATCATCCCTCTTATTCGTCACCACTCTTCGCAATAAAATCCTAATCCTGCTTTTAATTTTCTGTCTTAATTAAGACCTCATGTTTGATTTTTATTATTATTATTTTTTTATTATGTTAGTCACCATACAGTACGTCATTAGTTTTTGATGTAGGGTTCCAAGATGCATTGTTTACGTATAACGCCCAGTGCTCCATGCAATCCGTGCCCTCCTTAATACCCATCACTGGGCCAACTTTAATTAGGAGAGTGGTTTCTCAGATAAGTTTATAAAATACAATTAGTCTATAGATTTTCAACTTGCCTTCCTGTTAAGGGGACACGACAGCTCAGAGTGATGAGTGGGTCACTTACTGAAACCCAGCAATGTTGAACAGGGTCTCGTTTGTTAGAAATTCTGAGTTGCCATATTTATTTCTGGTTTGGACTTATTTCTTACAGATTAACTCATCTGTGCCATCCAGGCCTAGAGAACTCATTCTTCCTGGTTCATTTTAAAAGAAATTAATAAGGCCACTAACGGATGGACTGTTCCCACACTTTGAACAGACATTTTCATGAGCTGCAGATGGGGGCGGGGGGCTACTCTGTTCCCCCATTTCTGCTCTTTCAGCTCTTCTCTTGTATTCATTGGCATTCTAAAATACAGTATTCATTAAGCCTTCTTGATATATAATGGCCTTGGTTGTATTTTTAAAGTTTATCTTAAAAATACCTTCAAGAAGATTCTTAGACCTCCTTTTAATAATTTTCTTTAAATAACTGATGACAGAGCATCGGTTTAGAATCAGTCATTCTTAAACTGTACCCAGTCTAGTCAAGTTGATGTTTGATAATAATTACCCAGATGCCAGGAGTATAACAATGTAATGTAAGTAAGTCTCTCCCTTACTTATCCAAAGTCTTTGGCAGAGAGTATTGATATATTTTCCCATATGTGCTTCTTTCTTGTGGCACTTGTAATTTCTTCCTGGCATGGCAGTTATTTGTGATGTGTCTTCTGTCCATTACAGGGAGCTCTAAGCTCATCACACTGCACTTGATATCAGGGATGTCAGCCCTTGGGCTCTAGGGCCCAGATTCATGCATGTCAACAACTTTATATGCCCGGAATTTAAAACTACAGTGTTTTATGGGAAGAAAGTGTGCCATCTCAGCAGAAAGGTTTGGATAGTTTGAATCTGGGGAGGAAAAGAATAACCTGAACTCAAAACCATAACCTGAGTCCGCAGAAGATGACATTTGCACAAATATGGCCAATATATCAAGTGCTCGAAATACAATGAAGACTTCAGAATTAATCAGAGAGCTGTGCAGTTGACCTGCTATGAAGGGAAAAACTCGCTTGCAGGAGAGTATCACACCATGTGAGTGTATCCAATGTGGCAAAGACTTTAATTGGAGGTTATCACTGAAGGATCAGAATAGAATTCACATGTAGCAAAATGAACTGATGAATGGATGAAGGCAGACATTTAGCCTCTCCTCTGCCCCCTAGTAGCAGAGATTTCACACTGGAGAGGAGTTCTTTGACTATAACGTGAATGGGGAAATAGGCACAGCTCAACTGACTCGGTCTGTGGTGCTGGAGAGAATCCCTGCAAATGAAATGAATGTGGCAAACTCTTCAGCCGGAGAGCTAACTTCTGATTCTATGAGAGAATTCACACCGGAGAAGAACCCTTTGCCTGTAATCCGTGTGGAAATGCCTCCAGTAACAACTTGTCCTTTTAACAGCATGAGTGAGTCCACACTGCAGAGAAACTATATGAATGTCATCTACGTGGTAACGTCCTTAGCCAATCCTCTGACCTCCGCCATCATGAGAACACACGCTGGAGAGAAACCCTATACATGTAATGAATATAGAAGAACCTTCAGCCTCAGCGTTAACCTTTACACGAGAGTTCCCACAGGGGAGACACCCTACAGCCTTCAGCCAAAGCTCAAGTCTTAGAAGGCACAGAACACTGAGCAAACAAGAAGGAAAACAGCAAGTCTTTACCAGGCGGAGGAAGCCATTTGAGAAATACCAAATACTTCGTGTTAGAGAAGCAATTCAATGAAGCAAACAGGAGAAGCCCTTTCCTCACAGAGTAACATTCTAGGACACGTGAGGATTCTCACTGTATTAAACACCCTCGGTATCACAAATGAAAGTCTTCAGTGACCATGCTTACCTTAGTCAGCCTTCAAGTTCTTACACTGGGGAGTCCCTCAGGCTTCAAGTCCAAGTAGAAATGCCTTTAGCTGCAGCTTCTATAGGAAAACTTAGACTGGAGAATGAAACTATCAAGAACCCATTGGAACACAATTCAACATATAATTTAGACTTTCGGCAAATGACACGGCACTGAAACTAATGTAGTGTAAAAATGTAGAACTGAAATGCATTCTTGGAAATGTGGAATGCAGAATCTGGTAAAATGTAATAGGCTTTAAGATAATCCCTCCTCGGTAGATTAATAAAAGTTGTTGATTTAACAAATCTGCTACATTGGTATTTGTCTTCAGAAAATCATAAAACATACTGAGTAATCAGGCCATTTTCCCTTTGTTACCTCACTGTTGAAAGCTGATCCGTTTCTATTCTTTATGCAGCTCTAAACATACTTACAAAGACTTTATTCAATCAGAAAACAACTTTTAATGTAACTGAAAAATGGAAAACACAAAATAATGTGTTCTATTGATTATATTAGTGTTGAAATATGTATCTACATGACACAGGTGAATGGAAACATGGACAATAAACACACACTATGTGATTGAGATATCTCAGGTGATACTGATATGGGTGACCCTACTTGATAAGACACTAAAAACAAACAAAGGCTTGAAATTGAGAAATATGCCTAAAAGCATTGAATCAAATGTACAATGTGGCTGAAATGTTGAGTACTAGAGGGAGAAAAGAGATGAGAAGCTCATGTACCTTTTTCTTAAAGGCAGGGGGAACCCATTACAGGGTCTCAAGCAATAAGTAACACAGTGAGATTTGGGGGCGGGCACACTAGCTACCATGTGGAGACTGACTTGGCTCGGAGGGGAGCAGAACTGGAAGAAGGAATACCATTTAGGTAACTCCTGCAATAAAGCAGACGTCACCCAGTGACTCGGACTAAGGTGATGGCAGTGAGGAGTGAAAGGAGAGCACGAATGTGACATATTTGTGCATGGTAATCTCTACAAAACTTAGACATTGAATTTCCAGTAGATAAAGGACTTGAGAATGACATCTCAGTTTCTGGCTTTAGCAACTGACCAGGGTAGATGGAGGTACCCTTTAAGGAACATTGGAGAACCAGATTTGGTAGAGAAGGTGAGTCCAGTTATGGACCTTTTGAGTTTGTGTCTGTGAAGTTTTCCAATCCATAAAGTGATTGTATATTTGTCATATAACGATGTCTGAAGCCCCAAGATGGCAGAGATCACCCAGTTAAGTGATAAAGTATTTGAAAGCCAGCGGACCGAGGATCAACTCTGAGAAATACCAGCATAAGAGAAGGAGAGGAGGAAAAGGAAGCTACAAGTGAGATGGAAAGAAGTGGCCACAGAAGACAGGGCCTCAGAAGCCAAAGGATGGTGGAAGTGGTCACCTCTGTCACTCTGGAGAAGTCAGGACTGGAGTGAGCTGAATTTAATGATGTCTGTGTTACTGGTAATCTTCACCCAGATTCTTTCAGTGGAACAACAAAAGCAGAGACAGTGCAAAGCACCAGAGGTGAAAAAATGCAGTCAGTACATGTAAGTGCCCTTCCAACAATTCGATGGGGAAGAGAGGAGAGAGGTCAGGTGGCGGTTGGGGTGGTGCCGGAATTGAGAAATCATGGGGTTTTTTTTAGACGAGAAATAGGGGAGCATATTTACATGAGAAACAGCCAGCAAAGAAAGCGGGGTTCAAGAAAGATTGGGGAGAGAGGAGATAATTGATAGAATAAGGTCGTGAGGGAAGTCAGAGAGAGATAGCACATCACAGTCCTCTTTTTTTGTCGTGGGCTCAAAAGAAAACTCAATGGGTTTGTAGACTTATGTGTTCGTAGAGAACCAGGGCAGGTGCCACAGAGGGAGAAAGGGTTTTGATCTCTTGCTAAGTGGGTAGTTGGATGTAGAACTTAATGTGCGTAGAAAATAAGTCAAAGCAGGGGAAAGCTGGTAGAGAACAATAAGGGGAAAAATCACTTAATAAACCTGTAGAAGTTGAAAAATTGCTGTTATTGAGAGTAATTAGATAAATGACCCGAAAAGATAAGCAGTTGTGTTCAGAGAGCAGGCTGCTTGTGTCAGGGGTAGAGAAGTTCTCGGTCATGACGCAGCCCAGACTGTGCTCACGGGGGTGGTGGGGACGGACATTGGAGATGAGGAGACCAGCTCCTGGGACTCTGGGATCCATGAGCCATGGGGACAAGGATGTCTCCCACAGTGATGGCGGACAGTGGGGAGAGTGACCCAGATGCCACAGTCATGAAAAAAATAAACGTCAAAGGAGAGTGACCAGGAGTTTAACAGCTGTAAGAAATGGTAGAGGGCAATTGTCTTCTCCCATTGGCTCCCACCCCTCCACCAGTGATACCCCTCACCCCCTCCCCTGCCCCCCGGAATATATTCTCTCAGCGAATGCATTGCCAGGGATGCAAGAAGTGACTTCAAAACAAGTCCCCTAACAAGAGTGCTAGGGAGCTCTGTAGAAATGTCTGAGAAAAGGGGGGAAAGTGGGAGGTTGAGTCAAGGGGGAGAAATCACAGGAGAGCAGTGAACACCATCGGGGGAACACCAACAAGGACTGAGGGTGTAAAGGATGTATATTTTGGATGATAATGGGGGAAAGCATGATTGAAAGTGGTGGTTTTAGCTGGCTTTTTGGGCTAAAAAGCCCTGCCAGTGCCCTCTGTACATAAAAACACAAATAAATAGAATAGTTGGACGGAAGCCCTAGGAAAGAGGTGAAGCAGAAGGGATATTGTGTGTGCGTGAGTGTGAGTGTGTGGGCGTGCATTTTTGGGAGCCAGTTGGCTTGGGGTGGAAGTTGGAGGAACTCTTCTTTGTGGGTCTTGAGTGTAAATATTGCTACGCTGTGATTTTCATTTTAAATCTTTCATTATGGTTTATGCATTTTCATTTCTTTAGGCATCTAGTTGAAATAATGCTCTCATTGATGTCATTATTCTGTAGGAAATGGATTCCTAGGAATTGATTGATGGGAAACGTTACTGTATGTTCTAGCATCAAACCACTAATAGTAGGCAACCATTTCAGGACTTCTACGTGCCGGGAACTCAGCTAGCCCCATAGGGTTACAAAGAGAAACATGGATCACAGCTTATTTTTTATAAGTTCTTTTAAATAATACATTCATACCCTAAATTTTCTCACAACCTTCAAAAAATATTGATTTGATAGAAATAGACATCCTATTGATCAGACACTACATTATGATGAAAACTATTGAAGAACTTCCAGGTTTGTTTGTTTTTTTTTTAATCTAACAGCTACTTCCAAATATTACTTTGTTCATTTTTCCTCATCTGTTTATTTTAATTTGTTACATCCCTTAAATTCTTTCTGATTAGGTGCTCAATAGATGTTTGGGTTTTTTTTTTTTAAGATTTTATTTATTTGAGTGAGAGCGAGACAGAGAGAGAAGAGGAGTAGGAGGGAGAGGCAGAGGGAGAAACAGACTCCTTGCTGAGCGTGGAGTCCCACGTGGGGCTTGATCCCAGGACCGGAGATCGTGACCTAAGCTTAACTAACTGAGCCACCCAGGCGGCCCTCAATAAATGTCTGTTAAATGCAAAAGTGTAGAGGAGTACCTGCCATCTGAATTTATCGCCACTGTTTCTAACCTCCACACTTGTTTTAAAGAAATAACAACACATGTGCAGTACTAGAAAACATGGTTTTTCGTCTTACATAGAAACTACTTGATAAAGTCAATAATGAGAGGTGTATTTGCTAGGCTGGATCTTGCAGTGGAATGTCAGATTTCTTCAAATCCTGCTGCTAGGGCTGGGACTTCTTCCACATGGTACAGTTGAAGAAGAAAACAGTGTTAACCATTAACACGCTAGTGAGATCGAGTGTGTCTGCTTACACGGAAGGCTCTCTTCTCCCTGCATTCCCGCCACCCCAGACCTGGTGGGGGAGACCCTGGACCTAGCTCTCTACGTGACACATATCCTCAGAGATCTGAATCATGTCTGGATCTAAGAAATCTGTAATTTCTTTGTAACGGTCCTTCAGAAAGTACGGCCTCACTCCACAAAAGGTTGCTTCAAAGCACGCGGGCTAGCAGCATCACTGTGTGAAATTTCATTGTGTACTTGTATTTTCTTTACAGGATAAAGATGCACAGAAAGAAGTGAAAAAAATAAGCACTTCCTTGAAGAGGTAAATAAAAGAACTTACTCTTCAACAAATCAAATATGGTCTACTAAAACTTAAACTAATCCAAGTTGTGTTTTTTTTATTATCCTTTTTTTCTTTTTTGATGTAAGGGTAATGTGCTCAGATTTGAAGGTAAAACCACATTTCTGCAGAATGCATTCCAGTAATAGCACTACAAAACTAGTCATGTTATTTGGAGAAGTCAAGTTCCCATAATGTCAGTACAAAATTATCTTTAAACATGTATGATTCATATTTTTCCTATCAATAAACTATAGTCCTCAGACTATTTCTTTAAATAAAATATTTAAATCAATTCAATAAAGTGAACTCTAGTAAGTGTTTTATTGCTGCTTCAATGGAGACTTTACAAAACAAAATTTCATTAATGTGGATAAAAAATGGGAAAAATGGGCAAAGGTCATGAACAAGTTGTTGATAGAAGAGGAAAAACAAGAGAGTAAATACATGGTAAATAGTAATCAGAAATGTGAATGAAATTACAGTAAGATACTGTTTTCTTATCAAATTAGGAAGGATTTTTTTCTTTCAAGAGATGTTCAGTGCTGGTAATGATGTCGGGAGCTGGAACATTCTCAACCACAGCTGGTGGAAGGGTATTTTGACACAAATATCAGGTGAAATGTATCCTGAGCCTTAAAAATGTATTAACTCTTGAATCTTGTAATGTCATTTCAGAGGAATAGTCCTAAAGAGAAAAAGTACAATTATTTATGCACAAATGTTTATAACAGCATACAACAGAACACTATATCCAACAATTAAAAAGCTGTTAACCGTATTAGAATCTAACAATTAAAAAGCTGTTAACCGTATTAGAATCTAACTGTATGAGAATATAACTACAACAGGATATTATTTTGACATTGAAAAAACTTAAAAAATTGTGAAATGCACAAGGCATCTTAAGGGCAACCACAAGGCAGAATAGTGTGTACATATCATCTCAGCGGTATGAAAGTGTGTGCAGAAGAACTCAGTTGGAAAGACACGAATCTGGTAGTGGTTCCTATTTCTGTGGAGTTGTGTTTTATTTCCTGTATTTCCCAATTTTTAATAAACTAAAAGGATTTCTTTTCATTGAACTTAGTGATCTATAAAGATTCCTCACTACACTTGAACCAGCGTCATCCTGGAAATCAGGTCAGAACTTGAATTTCCTGCTTGCCATCCGAAAGACACGCATGCATTTGTACACTCAACACTTCAAGCCCTGACCTGGAGATGCCATTTAATCAAAGTGAGCCAGTTCCTCCCTCAGCCCATCGAGATACCGGATCGTTTCGACTGATTCTTGCCTAAACTCTGACACCTGGTCTAATGTGGACACTGCTGGCTGGAAGGGACAGGAGTCCCGCAGGTCCCTGCACAGGTCCACGGTGTCCTCTGTCTCTATCAGGATGCCTCTGTCTCCCTCTGAACAGCTCCAAGAATGTGCCAGCTGAGACGGGTGATTGTCACTAGCAGCAAATGAGAGAATCAGCCACATTGTGGGAGCCGCTCATCCCAGCAGAAAGCAGTGCAAAGACTTCTGCTAGGAATTCTGAGGGACATCTAACCAATCTCTGTGTGTTTTAACAAAGTTCTCTTTGGTTCCTGGAGTCAGTATGTCTTCAGGGGACAGATTGATGTCCCTTGGTTGAGTGATCCAGTTTCTGGATAAAGGCTTGACCCCAAAGGGAGTGTAACACTCCCGACATTAAGAATTGCTGACATATTTGACAATTTCTTCAGTAGGATGTTAGCAGAGGAAAATCCCTCTTCGTCCTGGTCATACTGGATCCCCTTCAAATGAGCATTGAAGCTCTGCTGTGTGGGTCACGATGGAACACAGTCTCCACGTTGAGTCTGCCCCCTGTTAAAAGCTGAGTGTTTTTCTCGATGGCAACACTATCATACTTACTGCAGCGAATTTCCCACGAAGTGAGTCATGTGAACTGGCCGTAGCTTGCTTTCTATGGTTACTTCACTCACCACTCGTGCTGCTGACCTGGGAGAAGACAGAATCGCTCCAGAGCCTTCTGGAATGATTTCTCCTGGCGGGTCCCTCAGGCCAAACTAGTAGCGCCTCAGCCGCCACAAGCAAAATACACAAACTCCTAAACATTCAAGAGACATCATGCACAGCTTTGAAAAAGGGAGGTTTTGATCCAGAACTTCAAATATATTCAATTTCGGAAGATAATAAACTACATGTTATAAGTTCTCATAAAACATTAAAGAAGGGCGCCTGGGTGGCTCAGTGGGTTAAAGCCTCTGCCTTCAGCTCAGGTCATGATCTCAGGGTCCTGGGATCGAGGCCCGCATCGGGCTCCCTGCTCAGCGGGGAGCCTGCTTCTTCCTCTCTCTCTGTCTGCCTCTCTGCCTACTTCTAATCTCTCTCTCTCTCTGTCAAATAAATAAATAAAATCTTTAAAAAAAAATTAAAGAAGTCAGCGTTCTGCTAAAATTTTAGCAATCACCCTGTATGCAATTTGCAAGGTTATCTTTCTTACTGAATAATGAATGACCTTCGCTGGAAAATGAAAAACTCCATTGTGTCTAACAGTTGTCGAAAACCTTCTCATTTGACTTTGTATAATTTTGAATTATAGGAAGCAGTGTTAAGGCTGGATGGGACTGTGGAGACAGTCTTCTAGACCAGCCTTCTCATTTTCCCCAGGAAACAGTCTAAACTCTGATGCATAAATCACATGGAAGGGGTCAGGGAGCTGGGGACTGGCCGAGCCAGGACTGGGTTCCAGCTCTCGGGATCTCGTGACTTCTGCCCTCTTCTCTGAGCCCAGGGCTTTTTACAGTTAACTGATTGGAGCCCAGCCTGTCTGTGGTCGATTAGGGGCTCTGGGAATGGTAACACTGCAGGGTATTAACCCGTGGTTCTGCCTGTTTTAAGTGCTTTACCTACCACAGTCGCCCGAAGAGAAGGAACCTTCGGTGTTACCCTATTTACAGGCAGGGCAGCTGAAGCAGGAGGCATTAAATACTGTATGGAGCACAGGATGAGATTTGAACTTAGGCAGTCTGCTCCAGTCCACACTATAGTCTGAACTGTGCAATAGTGCCAGCAAATTGGGGGTCAAGGGGGTTGGGGGGGGGAAAGACAGAAGGTGGAAGGAGAGAAGGGGGGACAGGAAAGGAAGAAAGGGCTTACTAAGAAAGGAATGGTAGAGAGAGATGGTAAGGAAAGAAGGAAAAGAAGAGAACAAAGGTGAAAAAATCTTTCCTTGTATTTTTTGGATATTGATACCCATTTTCTGGTTTCACATATATTTCCAACAACCTGTTGTGTATCTTGCCTTATATTGTCTGTTTTCATATTCACCCCCTTCTCCTTTCCCAAGATAAGGAAAGAGGAAAAAAGGGGGTGGCGAAACCCACTTTCAGTGACTCATTCCCCTCCATCTGTGTGGTAGGAGAGCCTCAGTAGAGACTTTATGACCCATTGTTGGGCAATTAACAAGAATATTTTATTTCACAGTTCAAGACAAGTCACATTTTAGAACCAAGTTTTGTTAATATCTTGATATTCCATGACTTCTGCAGCTCCCAAACCAGAATTTTGCTCTAGGTGCCAGAAATCACATCCTCGGTTTTTAAAAATAGCTTTATTGAGGTGTAATTGGCATACCAAAATGCACATATTTAAGGTGGATAACTTGATGTGTTTTGCTCTCTATATGTATCCCTGAAACCATCACCGCAAGATAACAGACATTTCCATCACCCCAAAAGTTTCTTCACACTCTTTTGCAACCCTGCACCTCCCATCCCCAAACAACCACCAACCTGCCTTCTGTCACCATAGATTGCATTTTCTAGACTTTTATATAATTGGAATTGCACATTATGTTTTCTCTTTTTTTGTCTGATTTCTTTCAACAAAATTATTTTGAGATTCATTCATCTCATCATGTGTACTAAGAATTCATTCCTTTTTATTGCTGGGGGGATTTTATTGGATATATCACAGTTGTTTCTCTCCATTCACCTGTTCATGAACATTTGAGGAGTTTCTAGTATTTGATTATTACAAATGAATTTATGAATATTCATATAAATTCTTTAAGTGGACATACGCTTTCATTTCTCTTGGATAAATACATAGGAGTAGAATGGCTGAATCATGTGATAGATTTTGGCATTTTGAAAAATGATCAGACTATTTTCCAACATGGCTATCCCTTTTTATAGTCCCACCAGCAATGAATGAGAGTTCCACTTCCTCCACCTTCTTAACAACACTTGGTATCGTCATTCTCCATAATTTTAGCTACTGCTCTGTATGTAGCGATATCTAATTGGGGTTCTAGTTTGCATTTCCCTAATGGCAAATTACATTGAGCATTTTTTCATGTGCTTATTTGCAATCTGTATATCTTTGGTGAAGTATCTATTCAAATTTTTTGTCCATTATTTTAATTGAGATACTTGTTTTCTTTTTTATTGAATTTTGAGAGTTCTTTATATATTCTGTATGATAGAAGTCCTTTACTAGATAGGTAATTTGCCAATGTTTTCTGTCTGTGGCTTTTCTTTTAATTTCCTTAACAGTGTCTCTGACAGGACAAAAGTTTTTCATTTCGATGAATCAATTTATACTTTCATGTATATTGTTTTTGGTGGTGTATCTAAATATCCTTGCTTAATATGAGGTCATAAAATTTTTTTCCTGTATCTTCTAAGAATTTTATATTTGGGGTTTTACATTTAAATCTGTGATCCATTCTGGGTTAATTTTTGTATACGGCGTGAGGTATGGATTGAAGTTCATTCGTTGTGTATGTGGATACACAATTGTTCTAGCACCATCTGTTGAAAAGACTACTGTTCCCTCACCAAGTTGCCTTTGCACCTTTGTCAAAAATCAGTTTTCCATATATGTATGTGCTTTCTATTTTGTTCCATTGATCTATTCATCAGTGTTAATGCCAGCACCACACCGTTGATGACTGTAGTTTTATAGTCTCTTGAAATCAGATATTGTTATTCCTCCAGCTCTGTTTCTTCTCAAACTTGTTTTGGCTCTTCTAGCTTCTTCGCATTTCCATCTAAATTTTAGAATCAGTTGTTTGATTTTTTTAAAGAAATCTAGCCAGGGTTTTGATTGGCATTTTGTTGATCAGTTTGTCTCCTCATCTCAAGAAGATTGTGGGACTTCTTTCGGGCTCCCCCTCTGTTCATGGTTGCCTAGAAACTGTCTCAAAGCAATAACCCTGGGCAATTGTAGGGCTTATCTTATTTGTTACAATCTCTCAGGGATTACTGTCTTTTCTTTCCTGCTGTCCAGTGTCTTGAAAACCATTGATTCATACATTTTGTCCATGTTTTGGGTTTTGAAGAACAGAAATTGTAACTTCAGGGAGTTGTCATTCTGGAACACCTTCCAGTCCTCCAAACAATTACTTTGTATCCAGGAATCTCAAACATATTAAATTTCTTTTTAAAACAAGTTTCTATAATGTTCAAATGTATCCATCCTATAATCTAAAACCAGTTGAGCAATTGTACTATGAAATTAATTATTTAATTAGACTTTGATTACAACTCAGATAATTTGTTTTTAAACAGCATTCTTACACTTTGACAAATAAAGTTTGCATATGAAGAATTAAGTTATACCTTTCTTCCTCCTTCAATACTTGAGATTTACACAACCCAACTAATTTAAATTTGGGAAACTTGACTGGGAAAAGAACCTGCTGAAAATCACAAGTAGAAACAGAATTAGGAATTATTAACGTCCCTCAACTGTGCTGTTCACGGAGCCCTCAATGGGCAGCCACTTCCTGTCAGGCAGACTAGTCGCACCATGGTGTGTATGGAATCATCTGGAACAGAGCATTGGCTGTCCTAGTTTTTAAAAGGTCCTAGTGAGGGGCACCTGGGTGGCTCAGTCAGTTAAGCATCCAACTCTTGATTTCAGCTCAGGTCGTGATCTCAGGATCCTGCAGTCGAGCCCCGCATTATGGATCTCTCTCTCCTCACTCTAGGCCTGGCTTGAGTGACAGGAGCTCCACCATAAAACCTTCCTGACCCACATTATTAGATGTGCTCTCTCCTTCCTCAAAACAGCAAGGCACTCTTTGCGTCCTTTGTCAGCCGGGCCGGCCATCAGATCTTCAGCAAGGTGAGAACAAGAACCACGTATTAGTCACTTTCCTATTGCCTGTCTGGCTGTCTGCACTCAACTAACGTGTGTTCAACTCAAACAACTCAAGAAACACAAAAGCACTTCACAGCTCCTAGGGTTCCTAAAAGAGGAAATTAAGGGTCACTTCTACCCTCAGAGATGATGTGACAGGGAGCGAGCAGAGGGAAGGAGGGGAGGGCAGGGCAGGAAATGGAGCTGCCCTGCAGCTCAGGGGCCAGCCCAGAGGCATAAGCTCAAGGCAATGCCAAGACCAGTCTTTGACTTCAAATTCCTAGTACTCTCTTACTCCCCTAAAAACAACACGGACACGGGGACATTCCTTTTTTTTTTTTAACTACAACCTGCATTGAATGGAATATGGACTATATACTAGACCTAATAATCATCGTGGCATTTCTAGGACCCAGTTGCTTTTTTTCTTTTTTAATTTTAAGTCATATTCCATTTCTAGGCTTCAGTTTTCGGTCTCTTGGTTTAGGAATAAAGTAACTCCTGCCACACCTCAGTGTGGAACTTAAGACCATTTAGAGCGGTGACAGAGGACTGTTCTATCAGCCGCCAGGTGAGAGTGAGCGCTGCTCTCAGAGGACACTTAGCCCTTGCGCTTGCTGCGAACACATGGGCAAATTTTTTAATGAGATGATTTTTATTGCTCTCAGGACCAGTTCTACAGCGTGTACATCTAGTGATACCACATATGCTATGTTTATAACATTGTAAAATTTGTCTTTTAAATGAAAAAAAAAACTCTGCTTTATATTCATATCTTTTACTTTTTCAAAGTGTTAGCACCAGATGTAAAGCTTTTTACTTGCTGGGATTGGCCAGGACATGGTACCATCTTAACTTGACCGTGAGGAAAGTGGAACGAGGTTGGATTTTCTGGAAGTCACATCCCTAGCTAATGAGAGAGTGGAGACTGGACCCCGGGGGCCCTGACGCCCAGCCCTGGCGTGTGCAGTGAGGGAGGAAATCGTATTCAGATCCATACAATCAGCTTTAAACCATTTTAGATTTAATGTACTTAGGAACTCTTTCTTTTTCCTTTGTTTTTATTTACCTAAAAAGTGCCTATGGCAGTCTATCTTTTGTTTCTAAAAACAAAGATAGACTTCTCAAAATTCGTGTAATTGTTAACTTAGCCAACAACACACAAGTATCTCCCACAGTGGAGGAAATGGTTCATTGGATAGGAAAACAGTAATTAAGATGGGCTTTGGATAGGGAGTTCAGTGTCCATAGAATATAAATTCATGGGAATGTCCTGGAAAGATGCCTTACTCTACTCAGGGAACAATTTACATACATCTGGTTGTGGTAACTTCTCTACAAGATGCTGCTCACAGTCATACTTTGTTTCCGTTTTCATTTCGGTGTAATTATGTGAATCATCACTGTTCCATAACTATAATTTACATTTCAGAACATACTTAGTGGAGATTATGATCTATCTCACAGTCACATATCTCCCCTCCCCAAATCTAGATGGTTCCAACGTGGCTCACTGAGTTGGCTGAGAAGCTTGGGGCGTGAGGGGAAATTTATTTGGATTTTCCCAAACTCGGCAATACACTATGAACACCCCGTTTCTTTACAAAGAGGATAACTTGCTGGGAGTGCAGAAGCAAAAGCTGTCCGTCTCCTTCTGACCTCCCACCTTGTCTCAGACTGGAAATGCTCTTGGAACAGGGACCGTGTTTGGGATGCACAGGGCCCACAAGGAATGCTCTTCCGAACCACAGTTACCTAGACCCCAGCTTAAGTTTCTTGTTCAAGAGAGGACCCGGTGAACTGAGTTGAAAGAAACATCCAACCAAGCAGACCACACTGTGGCAACCAAGCTATGACTCAGCCGCCATCTTTGTACAGCCCTGTGGCAGATGTGGGGCTAAGCTTCTCTCTGTCCATCACCCCCCAGGCCTTTCTCAGAAGTGAGTGCTGTCTCTCAGTGGTTCACCTGTCCTGAAAGACCATGCATCAGAAGAAGGGCCTCCTCCTTCTCTTCTTACTGCTTGTATACACTACATACAACCAAACGCATTCCTTTTAAGCGTACAGTGTGATGAGTCGGGATGAATTTACATACCAGTTTAAGCCCTACCATAATTGAGATATACAGTTTGTGCCTCACTCCAGAAAGTTCCCTGTGTCCCTTCCCACTCCATCTCCGGCCCGCACCCCATCTTCAGGCAACCATAAATCTGCGTTCTGGCACTACGGGTTGTTTTTGAGAATATCACATAAATGGAATCATTCCTTCTCTGAGCACATTTTTGAGATTCATCCATGTTATTGGGTATATCAATAGTTCATTCCATTTTGTTGTTGTGTAATACTGTATAATTTGAATGTCATAAATCGTTTATCAATTCACCTATTTGGGGTTGTTTGCAGTTTGGGGTTATTGTGAATGAAGCTGATGTGAACATTCATACACTACTCTTTCAGGGAGATGTTTTTATTTGGAAGGAGGAAGCAAAAACCTAGGCACGGAATTGTCACATGGCAAGCATATGTTCACTTTACAAGAAACCGCCATACTGCTTTTCCGACGGCAGCGCCATTCTGCATTCCCCTCAGAAATGATGAGAGTTCCAGTTGTTCCACATCTTCACCAACACTTGGCACAGTCAGCCTGTCTTTAGTTCTAGCCATTCCAACAGATGTGTGGTGGCGTTGTGTTGTGGTTTTAATTCGTACTCCGCTGACTGATGACTGAGCATCTTTTCATGGGCTCGTTGGCTGTCTTCTTCCTTGACTCAGTTGCTCTGACTAGCAGATGGCACTAAACTCAGTTCTACAGCCAAAAACATCCTTCTCACTTGCTGGTAGGTTGTCACGTTTCCCTTCTTGCCTTAACACTGGCAGCACACCAGGAGGTGACAGGAGCTCTGATTTGCCTCCTGCCCCAGGATGAGTCAGCAGAACAGACCTTCAAAAGCACTGTGGACAGAAAGATGAGCAGGTAGTTTGGGTCTGTGACATCGGAACAATGCTGGGAGAAGAAAGAGAAATCATGGTCCCTCTTCTCCCCTTTGCTCCACTCTACTTACAGGAACCCCTACTGACACAATCTCGACAACCAGTCATGAGTTTTCTGACCTCTTAGAAAACAGTCCATGTTATTTTGTTATTCAACTGTGGGGTTTTTTTTTAAGATTTTATTTATTTATTTATTTATTTATTTATTTATTTATTTAAGAGAGAGCAAAAGCGAGAGAGATCACAGAGGGAGAAGGAGAAGCAGACTCACTGCTGAGTGGAGAGCCTGATGCAGGGCTTGATCCCATGACCCAGCTCAGCTCATGAGCTGAATGCAGATGCTTAACCAACTGAGCCACCCAGGTGCCCCACAATTCTGTATTTTTTTGAACTGCTATCGACTCCATATGCACATGTATTCACTCCTTAAATGGATTAGAAGGCACTCCATTTTATCTTGCTTCTGTTTTCCCATGGTGCTCAATGAGCACTTCTAAAAAGTTGAATTAAATTGGCAATTTTCGACATATGTTTATTTTATATATATATATATATACATACACATATATAAACATATATGTATATATTTAGAGGGAGACGAAAAGGGAAAGAGAGAAAGAAAAGAAGGGAGAGAGGGAGGGAGGAATATGGAGGGAAGGAAGGAGGCTGGGATTGAATTTACTCTAGATTATAGAGTAGTCATTCCAAGTGGACCCAAACTTTTCATCTCCAGGACTTTATGAGATTCCTCCCCCAACTCCCTACTCCTGTTGACAATGTAAAACAAACCACAGTTAGTCTGGGATTTATCTTTATGGAATAAATCAGCAAAGTGTTTTGAGTTTTTGCACTGCATGTATTAATTTAAAAAGAACACAAGTCTTGGTTCAGTAAAATTTTGCAGAAAGCCAGACATCCCATAAAAAGAATTTGTTGTTTGAGATGTTTATCCCTCTAGCCATCTTTTTCTCTTTTATGACTACAAAGAATACTTGTGTTTCTTTACTTGTCAGAATCATCTACTCAAGAAGACTTCTGGCAGTGGCCCTGACAGGAAGTCCCACTGCGCTGAAGCAGTGAGTCATTATGAGGTCTGGTTCCTTCCCATCCTTTGAGCCGTCTGCCCGTAGGTGTGTCACCACCTTGCCTCTGCCAGAAAGAGCATCTTGCAACCAGGACACTCTGTTTGTCCAAGGCACGCTTCAGAGAGGCAGGACCCAAACTACACTGCCCCCCCATCCCTCCTCTGTCATATTATGGTGCCTCCATGAGTAGGGGGTATGACTGGGGAAACCCAGCATGTTGCTGCTTCCCTGAAACTGTCTGACGTAGAGGAAGACATTCAGAGAGCCATTCAGAGAGCCATGGAAATCAGACCTTTTTCAGCAGTGAACTAAGACCTTCCAATGATGGATGCTTAGTTAGCCAATCTTTCATCAACTGATAAGATAACCAATATCCATTATGATGAACCTAAAAAGCAGTCAAGGTCCTCAAGTGCCTTCTGCATTTGAAAAAAACAAAAAGCTAAATTATGTGTGGTAAAGGTTAATATTTTAATATAACTAATTTTATTATAGTCTTATAAGCCCATTGGTCTCCAAGTTTTTTTGATTACATGCTTGAGGCAATCAGTTTTTCAAAGTTGGCATCCCCAACATACTTACATTCATTTATTTATAAATTACAAATATTAAAACTCTATTAAAATATTCAGGATAAAACATACAGATATATAGAACTTTCCAAAGTGTAGGATTGCCTCCTGTCTTGATTAAAAAAGAAAGTCGTAAAGAAAAAAAAAAGACATCTTTAAAATGATAAAAGATATTTATCTGAGTCTATCATGCCACTAACAGAATTTAGAAACCTTTGTACTAAAGTCAGGGACAAGACAAGGATGATATTATCATTACTATTATTTAATGTTGTTCTGGAGGCACTAGAGCTAATTTTTTTAAGGTTTTATTTATTGGGGCTCCTGAGTGGCTCTTTTGGTTAAGCATCTGCCTTTGGCTCAGGTCATGATCCCAGGGTTGGACTCCCTGCTCAGCAGGGAGCCCGCTTCTCCCTCTGCCCCTCCCTCCCCCAGTTCGTGCTCTCTCTCCCACTTGCTCTCGCTCAAAGAAAAAAAGAAAATCTTTTTTAAAAAAATATTTTTTAAATTAGTTTATTTAGAGACCCTGAGCGGGGGAGCGGCAGAGGTGGAAGGAGAGAGAAGCTCAGGCAGACTGCAGGCTGAGTGTGGAGCCCCAGCAGGGCCCGATCTCACCAACACAAGATCATGACCTGAGCAGAAATCAAGAGTCAGACGCTTCACCAACTGAGCCCCCCAGGAGCCCTGGTACTAGCTCTAATTTAAAAAAGACAGATAAATTACAGAGTCCATTTGGAAGTGACATATTAACAGAATATAATAAATATCATTATTTATGTAGGTAAATCAATCTGTATACATGAAAAACCTGAGAGAAGTAGCTGAAAAACTATTTTCAAACATAAGAGAGTTAGGGCACCTGGGTGGCTCAGTGGGTTAAAGCCTCTGCCTTCGGCTCAGGTCATGATCTCAGGGTCCTGGGATCGAGTCCCGCATCGGGCTCTCTGCTCCGCAGAGAGCCTGGTTCTTCCTCTCTCTGCCTGACTCTCTGCCTACTTGTAATCTCTCTCTCTGTGTGTCAAATAAATAAATAAAATCTTTAAAAAAAAAAAAGCATAAGAGAGTTTACTAAGACAGGGTGGTGTGTTGACATCAACAGCCATCCGAAATACAAACAGCTGCGTTGAAGATATAATGGAAGGCAAGCCCTATCGACCTTATAACCACCAGACAGAATCAAATCCCTGGGAGTAAATGTAAGAACGTGCCTGATACACAGCAGAAGTCTAAGGGGCTCAAGGGTTGGAACAACTAGAAAGGCCTATTATATTGTGACTAAGAAGACAACATCCTGAAGTTACTTACCAAAGCTTCCTCGATCTACAAATTTAGTGTAGTTCCCATTAAAATGCCAACAAAATTCTTTCCGTGTCCTAAGAGTCAAATAGAAAAACAACAGCAAGAATCGTTGGAGAGACTCTGAAAAAGTCAAGTCATACGTATCAGATAGAAAAAAAATGTCGTACGAAGCTCTAAGCATGAAAGCGGTTTTGTGAATGAATAGATGAACCCATCAGTGAAGCCGAATAGAGAGGCTGTGAGGACACCCAGATACACGTGCCAGTTTAATGTAGAATCAAGGGGGCACGTAAAAGGGATTGTGCAGGAAAGGAGCTCTTGGAAGAAAAAGAGGGTGGGACACATGGACGAGAGACCCGTCCTCCCGTGGCACGGTGACTCACTCTGGTCATCGGCTGTGTCACAGGGACACACACCCCCCATTCCAAGCGCGCATCGCCGCATCCAGAGCTACATGCAGTAACTGCTCGGTGAGGTCCGGATGCCCGTTAGCCCTGAATACCCCAGCAGGGAAAGGTATGCCAGCCAGGAAGGAATTCAAGGCTCAGAGGCAACGGGGACACGTATAAAAAGAGCCTCACTGGGCACACATGCAGGGGGACCCTTGATGGGCCCAACCTGAGGATAGAGAGGTGTCTATGATGGAGAATCGTGGAGCTCTCATCACAAAGAGATTGAGGTGTCACGTGGGGACATCCATCACCTGCGGGATGGTCTTACCAGGAGCCCAGAGGCATGGCTCTGTTGTGCTCAGCAAGCCAAGTACGTGTTGTTGGGATCCTTCTTCCTGCTGTGCCCAGCTCATGGGCTTCCCGGAGAAGAGCATGAAATGACAAACGCAAGCACATTTTGCAAACTCCAGTCAGAGACAAGTGTTCACTTCACGATGAGCCTGCTTGTAACAAGCATGCCCCTCACCATGGTCCTCTCTCATTTCCCAAGGAGCCGTGGGCTTTGTAGACCCAGCAAGATCCAGATCTCCTCCCCCGAAGGAAGTTAAGGTTGGCAGCCACGGAATAATCAGCACCCTGTCCAAAGGCAGGGCCCGCGGAGGCGCGTTCCCCCCGGGAGCGTCCTGCTTCATTTGCCTTCCTCTTGGCAAGCAGCGAGGCGTCTTGAGGAGCTTGATGAAAGACACAGAGCTCCAGTCTGAGCAGGGGAGCAGGAGGCTTTCCTGGAGGCGGAGCCAACATCAAAGCCCTCTTCTTCCGAGCTGACATGTGCAACTCTTTAGCTGGTCTGATAACACATACAGAGACAGACTCTCAGGTTTCTACGGGGGGAAATCAGAGCCAGAGATGGGCTGGACCGGGCTGGCAGGTATGCAGAAGTCTAATGGGAAGCAACTGGGCCAAACATCCATGGGGCTGGTGGCCACAGCTGCCTTAGGGGTCCTGGTGGCTTCACGATCTATTTCCATAGAGAGAGAGTAGGAAGGGGGTACAGAGCAAAGAGCGTGGGAAAATGTGCCGCCTTATCCCTGGAGATCCTTGATTTTCCATCAGTTGAAGCTTCCAGGGAACGGTAGTGCGATATAAAAGACAAACAAGTACTACGTTCAGGATCGGGTTCAGATCCAGACCCGCTCTCGCTCTGTGCACAAAGTTGCACCAGTGACTTAAGCTCTCTGAGCCTTCGTTTACCCGTTTGTAAAATGGTGCTAAAAATTCCGACGATGCAAGATTTTGTGAGAAAGATTAAATAAACGCAAGGAAAATAATTGGCATAGGGACATGGAGAGGCTTTCTCAGCTTCCCTCCTGCAAGGACAGAGCCTCTGCTGGCTTGTCACATCTTCCTGAGATGTTTCCACATTGTTTTTTAGCCCCATAACCCTGCCCTGTCACTGGAGCGCTTGTCGACTCAGCTCTAGATCCTGGTTGTTGAGCGAACATCTGCAGAGACAGGCCCAACCATGAGCTCACAGCGCCGGCAGCCCAGAGCAAGGCCAGGCAGCATCCACGGACTCTGCGAGTCCTGGTGGAAGACAGCCCGGTGCTGCCAATACTGCCGCACACACACTTGCTGGGGAATCCGCATTGGTGTCCTTGACTTAACGGGGTCTCAAGATGAATTCAGAATCCTGGTGAGTCTTTCCTGAACTCACATACTGTGTTCGATCGCATTTTCAGGTTCCCATTAGCTGCCGAGAGCTTGAGAGACACTCAAAGCAGGAAATTTACAAACTGCTCATGGAAGACATTGCATGAAATGCTTTACACTCTCCGGCTCTTGTCCTCCCCCACAAGGTCATCATGCCCATTTTACAGGTGATAAAACATGAGCTCCCCGAGGCTCAATAACTCCCACAGTATGACAGACCTCAGTGCCGCCCTGAGCTGGGAGTCACACCCAGAGCCGCCAGAAAGAGAGGTGAGGGAATGAGAATTTCATGAAAAGATTAAATGCAATACTTTGGATGTTTTGTAAGCCTGTAGATCTCTGGAGCCTGGGAGTTTTGACTTCCCTTGCAAGTCTGGCGTCCAGGATGCTGGCTGCCTTCCGTCCCTTGTCTCCTCTCTATTCTCCCTCGTTCCCTTCTTTTTCTTTCTTTTTTTTTTTTTCCATTTCTTCATGCAGTTAGACCATGGAAGGCACTTCCTGGCTCCAGCTAGCCAGCGGAAATCTCCTGAGCCCCGAGGGAGCCTTCGGGGGCTTTCCGCTGGAGGGCCTCAGCCTGGCCTTGCGGGGAAGCCCGCACGGAGGTGGCCTGGTCCCTGGGCGCGCAGGGAGCCGTGGGCAAGGCCGCCTCTAGTTGCCGGTCTCTCTGCACCAGGCACTTGGGCCTTCCTTCCCTTGGGGGAAAGGTTTTGGTTTTTCACAACAATCAAATAAGCCGAGTGTTCTGTGTAACTGGTTTGGTTATCTTGGTCCGTGGGGGAAGGAGCCAAGGAGAAAACTGATACTCTGTGTTGTATAAGCTGTTTTCTGGGAAATTCAGCACTGTCTCCTGCGTGGCTCAGGGCTATAGCCCGCTGTCTGCAGCCCACGCTGGGGGGCCGTCTGTGTCTGCAGGCCAAGGGCCCCTGCATTCGGGCACATGGTCTGCGGCTTCCTTCCGTCTTCCTGAGCTTTGCTTCAAGCACACGACTTCAGTCCTTATACCCACAACATCTAGAATGAAACCTGCCCCACAGCAGGCACCCAGTGCAAGTCTTTTGAAATTAAAAGGGAATGTGGGTTGATGACACTGGGGCCTTGTCAGAACCCCACAGGGTGGAGACTAACAGGAAACCTTGGGACAAGTAGAGGCACACACTTTGGTCACCAGAACTGATTGTGGAGTCCTCACGTGAGGACCGTGCTTCAAGTCTTCGCATCTCCCCGGCCAGCCCTGCCCTGCGAGGTTCTGCCCTCTCAGCACTAGGAGGGTCAGGCCCATGTTTCCGGGGCTGGTAGTTCCCCTACGAGCCAAGCAGGGAGTGTAGGGGTTTTTTTGCACCCAACATTGATTTGAAATTTTTAAATGACGATGAAAATACAGTAATGGTTTTTTTAAGCAACGGTTCAAAGCCAGATGCTATTCAACATTCCATAATACACAAAGTTCATATATCTATATATGATTTTATGCATATGATTGTCCTGGAAAAGCCAATCTTCATATTAGGATTGTCCTTTAGGGTTTTAGTCATTTGGGATTGGTCTCATTTTACAAGTACAAAAACTATTGTCCAGAGAGGCTACCTAACTTGTTTAAGGTCATAAAACTAGTGAGTCACAATACACAATTCGGACTCAGAACTGTCTGGTTCCTAAACCCATAGATGGGCTGTGGCGTCAATGGCAGGTGACATGCACTCTGTAAAGGTTTTCCTGAGCCTCACCAGGCTCTCCTGTTTTTTTACTTCTCCCTTAGAAGCCTTGACTTCCTTTACTTGAGGGACACAGTCCCTCCTATGTCACCCCCTGCTCCTCTGTGGTCATTTCCCTGTTGATGCAAACACTCCCCCTCCCTTTCACTCCTGTCATTAACCAGAAGGCCCCGCCTCCACTCACGGAGGAATTAGGTTTGCCCACAGATGAGGGAAGACCCCTCTTCCTCCCTTGCCACAAAATCATCCCTTGTCTGAGGCTGAAGCGTGTGCTCCCTGAGGGGTCAGGAAGGACAGCAGGGAAGGACGCCAGCTGGCCCTGCCCTCCCAAGACCCTAATGTCTCCCGTTTCATCCCCTGCCCCCGGATGCCAAGGATCAGGCCTTGCTGTGAGCATTCAATGAGACAAGGAAAGGGAACATGCCCAGCAAGCCCTACTCACCCCCCACTTCCGGGGGCCCCCTCCTCTCCTCAGGCTGCACCGCCATGCCACCCTCCCAGTGGGGCTTCCGGCTCAGTCCACAGTTGCGACCCCAGCAGGTGAAGACCCTTGCTCTCTGGCACCCAGAGGACCAGCAGTGACTGGCAGGTTCAAGTTGGGGGAAGGCCAGTGTGGGTTGGGAGGACAGAGAAATGCCAGAAGGTAAGTCGTGGAAAGACTGAGGACATAATCTTTCTTCACAGATGAGTGATTCGTGTGCAAGCGTGTGTGCATGCGTGCCTGTGTGTGAATGCGTGTGTGTGTGTGTGTGTGTGTGTGTGTGTGTGTGTGTGAGACTCAAGGGGAGCAATTTAAATATGAGATCTTATTCCCTCCATTTTACACATGAGGGGATGGTACTTACAGAGGTTAACTTGCACAAATTCACACGTTTCTACAAAATGACAGAGACTAGATGTGAACCCACGGTTTGATGAACGTGCTCAGCCCCACGTCACGTGAACTCGCGTCCCTGGCCCAGCAACCCCCGAGCTGTGCGTCCCACGTTCCGCTGCCTTCTCAAGGACTTCACTCCTACAACTGGCTCCTTTCTGTCCTGCCTCGCCCCCTCCTCTCCCTGCAGGACCGCGGGGCCAGCGTACACGCCTGCCCAAGCATGACCTACTTTGACAACACACGTCCCTTGACCGTAATCTCCTTCCTCGCATCCCCACTCAGAGCCCCAATTTCTCCGATTCTCCTCTCAGGTTGGTGAAAAGGCAAGCAACATCATCAGCCCATCCATTGTTTTCAGCTCTCCGATGTTCTCGTGGACTCTTTAAAAGTCCAGTGGGCCTCTGCCCTGGCTGAGTGGGAGGCAGTCTAGTCTTTAATCGGGCAGAATGGCTGCCCTGGATGTCCTAGCACGGTTCAATTTCTAATAGAGCTCCTGGTCACCCCATTATGAACTTGGAACCGAGAGAAAACAGGACCCTGCATGAAGGTCCCATGTATTTCTTAAAGTAAGATCAGAGGACCATTCACTACATGGCTTTGAGTGATGATCATAACCTCTGCATCTACTGGAATACTAACATGTTGTTCTGTTGAATTACTGTGATTTGTGTTATCTATAGGATCTATGTAAACAAAAAAACCAGGCCATCAATATAAAAAGAACTTAAAAATGTAGGACCACTCTGAGAGCAAGCTGCTCCTTGAAAGACATGAGTTTAAGAAATTGAAATCAGTTATTTAATTTTGGAAGATTATGCCTAGGATTGTTATTTATGGTTTCCCCCAATGTGCTTGAAGTCAAATAGCAACTCTTGATCTGAGTCTAGCTTCCTGGCTGTGAGAGAGATTCGCCCAACTTCAAAACTCAACTTGGACACCCCCCCGCCATGGCTGATGCCTAAGTATCAGAAGGAAATGAGAGAGGGGAGCAGCGTCTGAAGAAGGCTCATGGGTAATTCCATGCTTCGGTGGATCTTCCACCTGGAAGAATTACCTGGAAAGTATCATGAAGGGCGCCTTGTGTGTAAGGGCCGGAATCAGAGACGCAGAGAGGGAGAGCAAGTTAGAACACAGCCTCGTGGGGCTGACTGTGCCCCGGGGAGCAAGCCTCTTCAGGAAAGACATCCCCAAGCCCGGTGACAAGGATTAAGATATCCTTCAGGGCATGAAACCTCATTAGCTCAGGCTTCATCAGTCTGGAATGTATGCAATTAGACCAAGTCTGGTTTGATGTTTATCTTCGATTTGCCGACCCCTTTCTTCAAGGAGCCATAGCAAAACCAAATTGCCAGGGGAGTGTTGAGGATATGGTTGACCCCTGGCAGTCAGGTGTGATGCGTCTGGAGGTGTCTGTGAATGGCAGCAGAGTTTCACATGCCCTCTGTACAAGGCAGTCAAGTGGAAATGGAAATTCTGAATGACTTCATATCCTTAATGATTCTCCGTAAGCACTGATGAACCCGCCCAAGGATCCTTCTTTGTCTGACGACTTCTCTGTCTTACTGTCATCACCAGCAGTTGTTTGTCCTGGGGAGATGTTCTACAAACCTTTTTTCTTAATCAGTTCCCAAGAATTACAGGATCCTGAAGCCAAGTAGAAAATATTAATGCTATTTTGACATGAGCAGATGGGCAGTGGGCTGGGTGCACCAGCTAATGGAGTCACTGCCACCTTCTGGCCTCACTAGCCGTGGGATTCAAATCTGTGCCTCAGAAAAATCACCATATGGAACGGATCCTTGGTCACTGACTCTGTGACTGCTAAATCCGTAAGTGTCAAGGCTTTTTGGAATGCGAAGCACTGGTTCTCATTCCCAGTTTTTTTTTTTTTTAAGATTTTATTTATTTTTTTGACAGGGAGAGAGATTGAGCATGAGAGGGGAGAAGGCCAGAGGGAGAAGCAGACTCCCTGCAGAACTGGGAGCCCGACACGGGACTTGATCCAGGGACTCCAGGATGATGACCCAAGCCAAAGGCAGTCGCCCAACCAACTGAGCCACCCAGGCACCCTCATTCCCAGTTATTATATCTTAATCACTGTGAAACTGAAAGTCATTTGTTCATAAAAATGAAGTACCAACAAGTACAAATAATACTGTCCCTTAAAAATGAATGAGTGAGGGGCGCCTGGGTGGCTCAGGCAGTTAAGTGACCGACTCCTGTTTTTGGCTCAAGTCATGATCTCAAGGATGAGATCGAGTCCCACTTTGGGCTCCGAGCTGAGTGTGGATCCTGCCCGGGATTTCTCTCTCCTCTGCCCCTCCCTGGCATGTTCTAAATAAATAAATCAATAAATCGGTTGATTTAAAATTATTTCTACGATAATACATCTTTCTCACTTGACTCATGATAGGCTTTTTTGAGTGAGAGAAAGAACGGTGCTTTCCAATACAATTGCCAGAGACACACAGCCCCTCCAACCTAGGACCAAACAGCCCGCAGGTGGCTGTTACTGCCGTATTGTTCACAGTTGGGTATCTCAGCACTTGAGCTGAAATGTTCTGGGCAGTGTGGGAAGTTTCACAGGGGTTCTGAGTGTGTACACAACGTCGACCCCATGGGCCAGAGCAGGAGGAAGCTTTAGCAATGCTGCCAAAGAGAGAATATAAGCTGTTTCCAGGGGCTCCGAGATCAGCTATTTATTTATCCACAGACGCATGAAAAATGAAATTAAAAGTCAGTCTCATCTCATCCCTGAAATGGTTCCCAAATAGCACGTTACTAAGCACTCAAACAAGTCCCCACTCCATCTGGATTATCACAACCCCCAAGCATGTCAGATTCATTCATCCAGCAGGTGTTTGCTGAGCAAGGACGAGGCACCAGCATCGTCGCAGGCACTGGAGACCCAGCAGGGAAGCAGATGGACCACCAGGCCCTTCCACACCTCAGCACCCACCCAGGATCTTTTCAGCCTTTCCCAGTTTCCCGTCTCTCAGGTCAAGCCTGAGCATCTTTCCAGACCCAGCTCACACGGAACTCCTCTGCAGAGCCACTCCCAGCCCTCATCTCCCCACATTCCTTGGGTGAATCAGGTATTTTCTGACCTTTACTCCCCTGCACTGTATACGAAACTGGAAGCTGTTGCTGCGTCCTTCCCGCTGCTTCAGTGTGTCTCCTTGAACAGAGAATAACCACCACTGAAACAGGAGATGTGTTTGCTTTTACAGTAGTTTTCTCTTATGACAAAACCTAACAGTGCTTCACAACACTTAGAGGCATAAATTGGATGTGAATAAATGATCTGAATGTACATAAAATTATATTTGATTTACTCTGCTCTGCATGGAAGATCCTATGAGAGTTGCCCAAAAACACACTTCAGAGTGTCCCCTGTGACCCTATAAGACGAAGAATTTTGTTTATTTGATTGGTTGCATTATCTCAGGCTCTGCATAATAATTGTGAAGGGCACCCTTTCAGATGATATAAACTTACAGAAACCAAATCATTCGGGAAGAGAAAAATAACTGAGTCAGAACTTCAAGTTCTGACGCCACGATCTATTGTTTTTATTTTGTTTCAGTGATGTTACGACACTGCACGCGTGGGTCCGAATGTTGCCTGAATGTAACTGCTGTGTTCTCTAATCTGTCATCAAATGCCTACATTTTCAAACAGTCTGGAATATTGCCTCAGTAAAAAATGCCTTGCAGCCATTTCTGCTCCCGAATGACCCCACCCGGGGTGATGGCTTTGTGGGTTCATGTCTACCTGTGAAGGAGCCTCGGGCGGCCAGAGCCTGCGGGAGCCCAGGACAGTTCCAGGCAGAGGGGGAAATGGCACACGGGGCAGTGTTCTGTCAACCATAATGTGCTGGCAGATCATGAGGAAGTTATCATCAGTATTCGCTGGTGCCTCGAGAAGTCGATGGTACAGACCAGGACTGGCACCCTTTTTCTGTTAGGGCCAGAGAGTACATATTGTCGGCTTTGCGGGCCTCGTGGTCTGTGTCACAACTTCTCAACTCTGCCTCTGGGGAAGGAAAGCAGTCCCAGACAAAAGCAAATAAATGGATGTCATCATGTCCCAGCATAACTTGATGTACAGATACAGAATTTTGAGTTTCATGAAATGTTCATGTGTCACTAGATACTATTCTTCTTTTGATATTTGCCAACCATTCGAAAATGTGGGAACCAGTCATCGCTCACAAGCTGGAAGAAAAACAAGCCATGGGCCGGATTTGGTCCTTGGGTTGTGGTTGGCCGATCTCTGGTGTGAACCACAGACGATGGCATCTATCTGGACAGGAGTGACCCACAGAGCCCGCGGAGGCTGTCCTGGCGGTGTCAGAAGAGCATTCCAGAAGTACCCAAATCCTATTAGCGGCGCTAGAGAGCTACATCAGCTCTTCGAAATTGAGTTGTTTTCCGTGGAAATAATTGTGCTCCTCACGTGCCTTGTTCCTTTGCCCTGGGTTGATTTTCCCACTGGGAATGTGAGGTTCTCCACCGGTGAGTGAAGTCCAGCCTAATACCCATCCACATCTACGCGCTCAGGGGAGAGGGCAAACGAGCCCAGGTGGAGAATCTCAGCTCTCCGGAAAATCACATTCAATCACTCCTCATCCAGCAATAGAGCTCTTTAGTCAAGACTTCAAGGGGCACCTGGGTGGCTCAGTGGGTTAAAGCCTCTGCCTTTGGCTCAGGTCATGATCTCAGGGTCCTGGGATCGAGCCCCACATCGGGTTTCCTGCTCAGTGGGGAGCCTGCTTCCTCCTCTCTCTCTGCCTGCTCTCTACCTACTTGTTTAGCTTTTTTTTTTTTTAAGATTTTATTTATTTATTTGACAGAGAGAGAGATCAGATCACAAGTAGGCAGAGAGGCAGGCAGAGAAAGAGGAGGAAGCAGGCTCCCCGCTGAGCAGGGAACCCGATGCGGGCCTCGATCCCAGGACTCTGAGATCATGACCTGAGCCGAAAGCAGAGGCTTTAACCCACTGAGCCACCCAGGTGCCCTGCTCTCTACCTACTTGTGATCGCTCTCTCTGTGTCAAATAAATAAAATCTTAAAAAAAAAAAAAAAAAGACTTCAAGCTTTGTTCTGCAAGGGAAGTGCCAATAGGAGAAGATTCTCCCTGCACTGCAACTCCCAGACAGAGGGAAGAATCAGAGACGTAACCGTTCAAGTCTTGTTAGTTTCCACCTGCTTCTCCCAGCCCCGGCAAGCGGAGGACGTCAGGACCAGAAGTCTTTGTTTCTGGGGGACTCGTTGTCCCAAGGCAAAGGTGAGGGAGAGGTAAAAGCAGAACTCCAAAGCCATGGGAAATATCACTGTTAATCTCCTTGTGTGGAGCTAAGTTTCCCATCAGGTAATGACTGTCTACAGGTCCTCTCCTCTAGTTATCTCAAGGTGTTGAGTGTTCTGTGCTTTCAGACTGAAGTAATGGGCAGTTTTCTGTTTCAGATCTACCTCCTCCAAGAAGTCTTCCTTGATTTTCTACCCTGAACTGGAAATATAAATCTCTCCTTCCTTTGAATTCCTGCAATAATTTCTCGGTATCTACCTCAAGGCTTTTGATACATATATTTTTATATTATATTTATCTTCAGACCTGCTGAAAGAGGCAAGTTCTCTGAATCCTCCCTGTGCAACATGCATTTCTTATCATGGTGCCTTACTCCAAGTGGACACTAAATAGATAGCTACCACTTGGATAAAAGAAAAAAATCCAACACACTGCCAAACTGATTCATCTACAGCAGCTCTGTCCAATAGAACTTTCTGCTATGGTGGAAGTGTTTTATATCTGTGCTGTCCACAGCAGTAGCTGCTCGCCACACGTGGCTATGGACCACCTAAAATATGGCTAGCACGACTGAGGGCATGCACTTCAACTTTTTCAATCTTAATTACTGTAGATTTCAATAGGTTCATGTAACTAATGGCTATCTTATTGGACAGCACAGGTCTATACAACAATAATTAACTAATGATGTGTGTGCGAATGGATTATTTATTTCAGACAGTGATCAGATCCCACAGATGTTGTGTAGAAAACCTAGCAGGATGGTTGGATATTCTACTTCCCAAGCAACATAAAGATGCTCATCCTTACATTCTGTGGAGTGAGGTCCGTTAGAGACAGACAATAAACCATAAACAAGGTGGAAAGGTTAGGTTTATGTTATATTAGCAGGAAACACGTGCTATGAAAAATAAAAAAAGAAACAGAAAATGTAGTAAGATAAGTAAGATGAGCTAAGAGTGTCTGGTGGGTGGTCAAAGTAGGCTTCATCAAGGAGGTGAGGTCTGGGGTGCCTGGCTGGCTCAGTTGGTTAAGCATCTGCCTTTGACTCAGGTCATGGCCCCAGGGTCCTGGGATCGAGTCCCACATCGGGCTCCCTGCTCAGCGGGGAGCCTGCTTCTTTCTCTGCCTCTGCCGCTCCCCCTGTTCGTGTGTTCTCTCTCTCTCTCTCTCTCTCTGACAAATAAATAAAATCTTTAAAAAAGAAAAAAAGTGGGGTCTGAGCTTGGACTAGAGGGAGGGGCGGAATGACAAAGGAGCTGAACCCCGCAGAGCCCAGTGGCGGCTCTGGATGACGGACTGAACCCCTGCCACACGGTCACAGAGAAAATGAGTCTGGTGGGGCCCTGAGGAGGGAGGACAGTTTTTGGTGGGTTTTGTTAACAAAGCTTTGATATGTATTTCCAGAACCATCTCGTGAAGTTAAAAATGAAAACTAAATGGCAAGCAGCCTTGCTCTGCTTTTCACCGCAATGAGTTTCTGGAAACCACGCTGGAAAACACAACAGTAAAAAACCAACCTCATTCTTCCACCTCTTTGTCCAGCCCTGTGTTTCCTTACTTTCTCCCTCACTGTCAGGGCCAAGTGCTAGGAAAGCCGCGTGCCAACTGCCTTTGCTCGGAGGCTGTGGAATCTGCAGAAGCAGAGTCTGAAGTTCCAATGAAGATTGCCGAGAAGGGCAGTAGGAGAGCCGAGGTGCCCTGTGGCCCCCTGAAGTGGGGCAGCAGTGAAGTGGGGGGTCGGGGGGGAGCACCGAGGCGGCGTCAGAAGGACCAGCACAGAGCCTGCCAGCTGCAAGGGAGCTGCGTAACACTCTCAGACTGGGTGTGACCTGCGCTCTGCTGTCCCAGCGCCTGGACAACAGCCACAGCCGAGAGACACAACCGCGAAGCAAGGCCCGCAAAGGCAGTCTCGCCAGCTGTGCAGGACGAGACCAGGGATGCGAGACCCGGGACACCGTACCCAGGACCGGGACCAGGACCCAGGACCCGGGACACCGGGGACTGCAGACTGCTTGCTCTTCTCTGCAAGCCCACGGAAATCAGGGTGGACATCCTTTTCAATCAGATACAATAAAAGTTTCATTCAAGGCCCAGAGGTAGAGTCTGTGACATATTCCAGAAGAAGATCCAGTGAGTGCTCCAAAGAGTCAATTTGAAATCCTTTGCTGCTTAGAAAGTTGAAGCATCTGCAGGCCACTGGAACTTGGCATTTTTCAAAGCACGGTTGCCAAGTCCGTTAGCGCCACGAGAGGGCCTACTGGCTGGGGACGCTCCAGGAGCTGTTTCTGTGCTCCCCGCGGCAGGGGATGCAGCATGAGCCTGGGAGTCCAAGGCAGGAACCGGTCTGGACCCTACCGGTGCCATGTGGCAGAACCAAAAGCCAAAGCTGATTAAGGGCTTGCCCGTGACATCTGTCATTGGGCGTGCTGAAGTGATTTTATTTCCAGCTGTGGCCTGTGACTCATTAGTGACCATAGAATCAATTTAATGAGTTGTAACCAGCTTTTTTTTTTTAGGTAACTGATTTACTCTCTGAAACTCAGTGCCGGTTATTTCCTTCACATAGGCTGGGAGGAAGAGGATGCCACCTCCTTCAGAAAGGCCTCCCTGACTACTGCTAGAGTCCCCCAACATACACACACCCACAGACGGGCACATACACTCTCCACTGTTTCATTGTCTTTACAGCACCGGGACACTTACTACTAACTGAAGTCTGTCTTTTTCTTTTCTTTTCTTTTCTTTTCCTTTTCTTTTTTCTTTTCTTTCTTTTCTTTTCTTTTCTTTCTTTCTTCCTTCCTTCCTTCCTTTTTTCCTTCCTTCCTTCCTTCCTTTTCTCTCTCCAGGTCCACTCCACTAGGATATCAGCTCCAAGAGCTCAGAGCCAAGTATCTTGCTCGCTGTCCTATCACCAGTGCCCAGAACAGTGCCTGACACACTGTAGGTGCTCAGTTAACACTTACCATATGGCATTTAAAATTGTGCCGAGTGACGAGGTTCCCACTCATGACTTTTAGATGCTGGTGTCCATCGCAAAGGGCGTCTTCTTTTCTGGTTCTGCTCTGAGGGCCTGCTCCCTCAGCCTACAAGGACTCAACTCAGGCGGTGACCCGGGTTCACACACCTGGACTTGACCTTCTTTGTTCAGTGCTTCTCTGTCTTCCATCAGCTGCTGTCCTTTCTGCCAACCTCCATCCAGCTTCACTGAAGCTCGTTTGCACCAACTCTTCTTCAAAAATATTTTTCGGCCTATTTTAATGTACAGTTTTATAAGCCTTAACACTGTAACTATATTGTCACAGTCAGAAATTCCCCCAAAACTCCACAGTGTTCTGTAGTCACAGCCCCCCTCTGCCCCTAACCCTCAGCAACTTGTGATCCACTCTCTGTCACTTTGGTCTTTTGGAGACCATCGCGAAACTGGATTCATACAGCATATAGCCGTTCGAGGGCGGCTTCTTTGACTCAGTGGTCTTCTCTCCAGAATCCTCCAAGCTGGTTCATAGATCTGCTGCATTCATTGCTTTTTTTATTGCTGAGTGTCACTCCTCTGTACGGGGATAGCAAGGTTTGTTTAGCCAATCACCTGTGAAGCACACTTAGGTTGTTTCCAGTTTGGGTTGACAATGAATAAAGCTGCTATAAATATTAATATAAAGCTTTTATGTGAGTGGATTTTCTTCTCTCTAGGATAAATATCTAGGAGTGGGATTGCTGCATCACACTGTACCATTTTGCACTTCCCACCAGCCATGTTTGAATGCTCTAATAGCTTCACATTATCTGCAGCACTTATTATGATTATGTGCTTGTTTTTTAATCTAGCCTCTACCAAAAGTTTGTGGTCGTATCTCATTACAGTGTATTTTTAATGAAAAATAATGAGATAGATTTTAAAACAGATCTCATCACAGAAAACAATGGTAAATACTATTTTTTTAAAATATTTTATTTATTTATTTGACATCGAGAGAGAGAGAGAGAGAAAGAGAGAGAGCACAAGCTGGGGGAGCAGCAAAGGGAGAGGGAGAAGCAGACTCCCTGCTGAGCAGGGATTCCTGACTTGGGGCTCGATGCCAGGACTGTGGGATCATGACCTGAGCCAAAGGTGGATGCTTAATTGATTGAGCCACCCAGGCGCCCCAGTGAATGCTATTTTTATATAAGTATGTAAGTGCACAGTCACGCACATAGGTTCATACTAACTCATGATGCAAAATGTATTTTATACTGCAGATTAGGGTAGAAATGTTTGAAAGCCACTGTTCATACCACAGGAGGAAGACCCAGGATTGACATCTCTGCTTGCCAATCTTCTGCTTGCCAGAGTGAGTTAGAGAGGACCTCGAAACTTTAACTAAGCTTGACTCTACAGCAGGGAGAAGAGACTGAGGTCAGACTTCAGGGGCACGGATTGAGAATGGAGTTGGGGGAAGATGGTGTCATTAGTGCTGAGAAGCAGGTTTACCAGAACTCACTCCTTTGTTCATTCATAATTGTATACGCAAACTATCATTCAGTAACAAGTTGTTGGCACCCGGTGCTGCTTTTAATGAATGTACCTTCGAAGAGAAACGTGATAGAACTACAGATATATCTATAGGAATGTATTTAAAAATGACAGTAGATGTCTCTTTTTAAAAAAAATCTATTTAATGCATTATACCTCCCTAAATGGTATATTTCATGTAAAAATCAATGAGGTCAGTTCCATGTGTTGGTAGGGACGAAGGTGTAGAGGGACCGTCACGTGGCTGATGGGAGCGTGGCTGGTTGGCATCCTGGAGAACGTGCTTACAGCCCCTAAATCACGTAGACCAGACTTGCTAACCTGACAGTTCTGATCGTGGGTATGGTGTATATTACAAACTTCTCACAGGTCCTTGCAGCATTACTTGGGGACACATGAAATCAGACACCATTTGGGTGCCCACTCCCAAGACTTGGAGAGAGAAAATGTGGTGGATGAATGCCTAGAAGCACGAGACAGCGAGTAGAAGCCATGGGATTAGAGAATATTGAAAGTATCGTACAAAGAGAAGACTAAGCAAGAGGATGAGATACAGAGAGCATGTGCATAAATTAAAACCACATGTATACAAAACAATAATACAAATTTTGCCAGAACACACACAAACAAAAAGTACCCATTAAGCACCAAGGGAGGGAGAGAAACAAAAACAGGCAGGTAGGAATAAAAAGCAGAATGAACAATTTTTAGGAGGGCCTAGAAGGTTTTCCAGGCTGGTGGAGTGATTCTTAGCTCTGACCTGAAGGGATCTCGGTGGCTGTTGGTTTGTGTTGTTGAATTTGCAATTTGTGCACTATCGTGTGGTTTATTTAGTATAATCCTTATACTTAGCTACTTAGTTTATTTAGCCTCTCTATCACCTAAAAAGATCTCAAGTAGTCCAGCACCAGCTCCAGCAGCTCCAGGAAGCTGTTCTCAAGAGCAGGCTTCCCGTCAACATGCCTGTCTCATTCATGCCTTGGTTTTGCTCGCTCTCTCTCTCTGGAGAATGTTCTGTGTTCACCCTACTCAAGTTCGCTGAGAGCAGGAAAGGTTCTCATTGGTCACCTGAGCCAATATTCGGTGTGGTGTCCCCCACCAGAGAGAATTCTTCAATCAGGCCCCTTCATAGGCAACTGGCCCTCCCTATGGATGGCCTTTGGCTCCGGCAAGGATCCTTAGCCCAGGCAGATTGTAGAATAGAAGTTTCAGGATTATAAAACAAAGCATGACCTTTCTTTCTATTTCTTTCTCTTTATTTCTTTTTCTCTTTTCTTTTCTTTTTTTCTTTCTTTCTCTTTCTCTTCTTTCTTTCTTCCTTTCCTCTCCTTTCTTTTCCTCTCCTCCTTCCTTCCTTTCTTCCTTCTCTCTCTCTCCCTCTCCCTCCCTCCCTGACCCCCTTCCTCCCTTCCTTTCTTTCTTTTTAATAAGAAAGTTCGAGGATGTTTTTCTCAGAAGAGAGGAGTGTTGTGAGTCTTCCTGGCACTTCACAATGTCAGTTACACCCTGCCTGCCGTGTGGAATGTTTCCTAGACAGATTTGGTGCGTGGCTGTGAAACAAGGATCAGAGGGACTGAAACAGACGGACTAGACTGTCCCCCCAAACACGGCCAGGTCGGAAGGCGACACACTACAGCATGAGGACAAAGGACTTTGGAGTGTCCAGACACTGCCAGCTTCTCAGTGTTGAACACACCGCGTGACTGTCCCCCGCACGGAATTCTTACGTGGTTATGCGCAGGGTGATGATTCAAACACAATACGTGCCCCACACGGTCTGGTGGCGTGTCTTCCTCTCGTACCTGCTGCGTGTGGGAAGTGTCAGTGTGGACCACACAGCCTGTGTGTGAGTGCACCCGCATTCCAGGCATCCGCTGTTGTTTGGCTGTAGCTTGCCCAAACCTATTTAAACCAGATTTTCTCTGTTCTTTTGCATCAAAAATAATTGCTTCTGAATGTATTCTTTTCTTTTTCTTCCCTTCTCTGAGAATTATAGTTAGTAGGTCAGAACTGGAAAGCAGAGAGCATGGGAGTCACTGAGGCGAAGGGAGGGAGTGTTAACAGCCAAACCTCTGCTGAAAAATGGACTGGCTTCAAGGTCAGAGAAATGACCTCTATGCGTTTGCAGCAATCATGCCTGTCTTCTGTCTAAAGCTACGTCCACTTCCCACCCTGCACTCCAGTCTTCTATTTTAGTGGATTGATTGGGTAGAATTCAACTCTGCTTGACATTTTTTTTTTTATTTCATTTGACACAGAGAGAGAGATTACAAGTAGGCAGAGAGGCAGGCAGAGAGAGAGGAGAGAGGAGGAAGCAGGCTCTCTGCCGAGCAGAGAGCCCGATGTGGGCCTCGATCCCAGGACCCTGGGATCGTGACCTGAGCCGAAGGCAGCGGCTTTAACCCACTGAGCCACCCAGGTGCCCTCTGCTTGACATTTTTACAAACGCCTGACCCCACTACAATTTTCTTAAAATTTCTCCTATGGAAAAATCTATTTCACTGGTCCTAAAACTTTATGACCATTCTGAAGACCCTAGGTTAGCACCTTTGGAAAACGAGGGGGTCTTCTCTTAAACCAATTTATAGCCATACCCTTTAGTTGCTGAAATGACATCATCGAGCCAAGGCATCAAAAACGCTGTGTGCAATTTTATTTCCCGATTTCTTTTCCTGTTTTCACGGTAATGGGAGCTTCGGTCTGGAAGAAATGAGAGCCCTTGGCACTGCACAGCCTGCCATCTGTCCCCATCTGGGGTGGGGAGAGCCGGCAGAGTCCCAGCAGAGGCTCTGGGAAGTCACATCTTTCACCCAGTAAAAAGGTCAGCAGAAAATATTTCCACAGAGTATGGGACAGAAAGCTCTCCTCTATTCTATTTGAATTGGACATAAATTGCACTAATTAATTAAGCCACATATACCTTAAAAATGAATGAATGCATATCAACCAAATTGAAAACAAAAGCTTTCAAAACACACACACACACACACACACACACACACACAAAAGCTTTCATGACAAAAGGAAACAAAATGAGTGAAAAAAATACTAAAGGAAAAGACTGGCTCGTTGCTGAGGGGTGGAAATATATCCTGCATTTTTTAGATGAAGCAGAAATAAAAGACCAGAGTCTTAAAAAAAATCTCACTCTCGTCTATCTTTCAAAATTAAAAATTAACTCCCACTTTGCTAGGTGTTTGCCACTGAAATTTAACTTCTGTGTTGGTTCTCATAAACTCAAAAATATAGAAATCAGGAATTTGGTAGAAAACTGAATGCTGAAAGCCTATTAAAAAAAAAAAAGCAAGCATCCTAAAATGTCAAATGGCCAAGTAAATGTTTAAAACATTTTAATTCAAGCACTTATAAGTAGTAGTTGAAATGAATGGATGCATTAATAAATGTATGCGTGTTGAAAATGTAGCATATTTGCTACAACATAAAGTAAAACTTCATAACAAGACTATGAAAGTGATTTTTATTATTTTGGTAATGGTGTCAGGTTACAGGTAATTACAGATACAGTATATCAAACAGTAAAAGATACATGTTAACACTGGGTCGGGAAAATGCATTCAGTTACAACTAGGTGTGATAGTTGCTCTCAAAGTGTTAAAAGCATACATGATAAAATACAAAAATAGGAAAAGGTTAAATAAAAAGTTATCGTTGGGCTATAAACATCTACTAACGTACCACACAGTGTGTCATAGCTAAGAACATACAAATTCATATAAACGCTATGCAACTATTTGATCTAATATAGATCTAATAAAGAAATATTAAGGCGGTAATAGCATTTCACAGGTGAAGGCTAAGTTCTGAGACATGAAAGCTTTCAGAGGGGGAAAAAAAAAAGCTTTCAGATAACCCACAAAACAAACCTGAGACATCTTTGTGTTTGGAAAAAAGTGATCTTCTTGCAAGTCAAATCTTTAATATATAAAGGAAGTATTTAAGAAACAATCTACTTTAACTATTATCATAACCTAGGGAGTAGATAGTCTGACTACAATAGTGACCAGCAAATACATTCTTTCTCCGGAAGAAACAGAATAACGTTTTCTGATTCAACCAGTAGCCGGATTATTGTAGCCTCCAAGTTTGGTTATTTGTATTTGTTTGTTTGGGATTTTGCTTTCCTTCCTTTAACTAGATTATAAAATATAAAATAACCTAGTTGCATTTAAATAAGCCAGGTAGCCTCCAAGAGCCCACCTCACTTTCTCCTTCTCTATCGCCAGAAGTCCCAGATGAACTGCGCCCACATCTGTACAGACAGATGATAGCACATCTGGACTTGATTGACTTAATGAGGCATCCAGATTGGTACATGATTGCTCTTGGTACCACACATGTCTCAGAGTAAGTGGGCTAGGGCAGCCTAAAATCACTGTCTCGGCTCCGCTTAGGGGTGGGGAGTAATCACGTTTTAGAATAGCGGGAACAAAAAAAATTAGATGTAGTGAGTAAGCCCGATTTCTACCGTTGGCTTTAGTGCTTTTAAAAATACTGGCACAGTTCTCCATCCTCAAGAGGTAGAGCTATGAGATTTTATTGATTAAAAGCATATGAAATGTTTATTAATAAAAGAACTCCAAATTACAAAATAGATCTCTTGTGTTGTAGATTTTTTTAAAAGTGGACTTGGGATTGAACGTTGGCCGGCGATACATTTTTCTAAATGTTTATATTGCAAATTTTGTGCTTCAGATGAATTAATTTGGAAGGAGTGGGGGAAAGCTTAACCATATTTCTTCCTTTTCCTTTTCCGATCTTTTTTCTCACCGCCCCTGTGCACAACCATCAGACACACCTCCCTTTGTAATTTTGATTAAAAGATTCCAAAAAGCTTAATAGAATGTAAGAAGCAGTACGCTTTCAGGACATGGTATATACCATTCTCTGCAAGTTCACATGCAATGGAAGTTAAAACTCCAACCTTCACTTTGAACTTTTGCCATCTTCCATCATGGTTTTTTCGTTTTGCCTTTTTTTTTTTTAAGGTTTTCAGGCTCATTACATAAACGAAACATACGTATTTCATTCAGGCTTCATGTTTTCACAGTTAACAAAGTGGGCTGCTTACCAGGCCGGCCATCCTGAACAGCAAGCCCGATCTGATCAGCTCTGATGGAACGTGATACAATCTTCAAAACAGTACCTTCTGATTCTGACTTTCCAAACACAGACATGGACACTATTTTTAAAAAATCACTTTAAGAAACTAGCCCTAGTATGAGGGGAATTTTCCCCCTTTGTTTTCTAATGAAGAGAACATCTAGATAATCCATTGCATTTTTCCCTATCCATCAAGCAGACACAGGTTAAATTTCTCTGCCTTGCACAGGCTAATGGTCAGATTTCCAGTAACTTCAACTGAAACTCAATAATCAGAACGGCTTTAAAATTTAAGCATGCTGAGAGTTTGAAATTATAACATTAACTACATCGATTTCATGAGAAGATTCTAGATTATGAATATAATTTTAGAAAGTATGTTGTAAAGTAATAAGGAACACATCTTAGAGATCCACTTTGAGACTTTTTAGTTCTCATTCAAGTTGTGGATGAGAGAATGGACTTTGCTTTACTGTGGTTTCCACAATGTCAAAATAGGCTCATTTCACGTATTTGAGCCCAAATTGGTTGAACTGTACTTTTTGATTGGTCTTTTTTTTGGAAAGATGTACATTATTCAAACTTTTCTTAACCAAAATAACTAATACTATTTAATAATCCAATAACTAATACATATTGCTTAGGAATAATTATATATGTGAATATATTGAATAGTATGTGGTGACTTTTTTAACCTATGAGACTTACTGAAATCAGTGCATTATGACCATATGCTATAAAGCTTAGCTAGGCTGGTAAATCTTTTTTTCTTTTCCTCATTGAAATTCTGTACTTTGGCAACAACAGAGGTATGACTTCAGCTTGTAATATTTTAGAGTTTAACAACTTACATTTTAAAATTCATGATAAAATCATCGAAGCCTACTATTGAATCAACCAGTATTAATTTCTTTATAAGCAAATGACTTTATGATTTATGCAAAAAAGAGAAAGCATACAGTGGGCAAAAAGACAAATTCGTCCAGAGATACTACGGCCTCCCTAAACTATTTTTTACTGAAGAGGTGAGAAAGGAGCGTCTGGTCTTTACCCTCTTCCCTCATCACCCCCAATCCCATGTCTTACACTGAAATTATCTGGGTATTCAACAGTATATTCCGAGACTTCGCTTACTACGGTTTCCTATGGAGCAGAAAGATTTCAGCACGCAGGACATCAATCCTGGATCCCACCCACGAAGTCGTGGTTCTTGAACCTCTTCTTCATCAGGTCATTTGTGACCTGGTCAGGGCGCACATGTGGGTTTCAACTCCAAAGGACGCTCCCTCGGGATATTATTACCAGCCATCAATATTGCGTAAAAATTCTTTGGACCCTTTCATTCTTTGGCTCCAAAAATCTTCTAGGAGTTCCTTTCTAGCCCCGCGCTGCTCTGAGCACAGGTGTGTGAAGCCAGTCATCTGCAGGTCGGCTGGTTGATGCTCACTTTAGAAGTCAATTGGCACAGAGGAGCCAGAAAAGTCTCCTCCCCATCCGCCCCCCCCCCCGCTCTTGAATACTTCTCAAATGTGAGCTTGCTCCTGGCTTCTCACTGGCAGTCTTCCTGGGCTTGAAACTTTTGCACAGCCCTGTCGAGGAGGGCCATGGACTCTCTGAGGGTGACGTTGATTTTAAATGACTTGGGTTTAATGGTCAGACCGTAATTAAAATCCATCGTCGTGGGTTCGTCTGGATTGGCCTTGAAATTGCACTCGTGAGCCAGGATGGAAATGAAGAGAAACAGCTGCAACTTGGAAAGCTCTTCCCCGATGCACCGCCGTTTGCCCACTGAAAAAATCATCACGCTGCTGGCCAGGTCTTTGTCGATGAAGCCGTCCTTGTCTAAGAAACGGCCCGGATCAAAGTCCTCTGGGTTAGGCCACTTCGCCGGGTCATGATTCACAGACCACTGGTTAACAAAAACCACCGTGTCCTTGGGAATGTGGTAGCCCAAGACGGAGGCGCTGGTGGTGGTGGCATGAGGAATGGTGACAGGCACAAAGCTGGAGAAGCGCATGGCTTCGTAAAGAAAGGCCATGACGTAGGGCAGCCTGGGCTGGTCATCCAGGCAGGGGAGCCGGTCTCTCCCCACGACTTGATCCAATTCCGCCTGGACCCGGGCCTGCACTTCGGGATACCTGTTGGGTTGTTAACGCAGAAGGAGAAAGTAAGGGAGGCAAGCGAATTCTTCTTTCATCGAGAAAGCGTGTGACCACTTATTTTAATTCCACTTTGTTTATCTGAATCAGTGGCTGAATTAACACCGCCAGCCCCCCAAAAGGAAAAGAATCCCAGTTTCCTACTTTCTCACTAAATTAGGGGATGGATAAACTAATAGTTACATTTCCTGGAATAAGGCTCACCTGGCTAATGCTCTCTTGCCTATCATAATTTGAAAACAGTCTTTAAGTTTTCTAGTCTGAAAAAGCTCCTAAGACAAAGACAAAGACAGCTTCTCCATGAGGCACAGGAGACAGTGCCAAGGACCCACAAAACTTTCCAGGAGCCCATGAAAATGTTTTCATTTCATTTAAAACCGGGGGGGGGCGCGGGGGAAGAGCTCCTAGGTCAAAGAAAATGTTTTAATATGTAATTTTAACATAATTATCTTTATTCCAATGGAGTAATAAAATGTCATTAAAAAATCTCTTAGGGGGTAAGCCGTCTACAGAGGCAAGAGCACCCAGAGCCCACAAAAGTAAAAAAAAGCAGCCCCAAAGCGGATCCTTGTTTCTCTCATTTCCTAGGATAATTCTGGGACATTCACTGCTCTCACTTCACACACACTGGTATCCTGACAAAGCTACACATCTTCTAAACTTAAAAGGAAATTCCCAATGATCGATGTTACAAACTATAATGCTTATTCACTGTTGGCAATACAGACAGTACTGTCCTTCTGGAAAACAAAATCTGAGTACGAAGCCAGACGCAGAAGGGTAACCCCTCCCCACTCTTTTTAAACTCAGTAATCCATGCCTAGCAATGTATGTGCAGGAAACAATAAGTACAAAAATATATAACTACAACAATAGCTGAAATCTTAAAAATGCAATCAACAGTGTTCAAAGAAATGATCATATATAATGGGGCTATTATGACAAAAATACTAGAGAGCCATCAAAAATCACTAAAATAAAGTTTAAAAGACAGGGAAATGTCCATTACAATAAGTGAAAATGTCAGAAGTTAAAAAAAATAAATAATTATTGCATCTCTGAAAAACATGTAAGCATGTATGGTATGAAATTATGGGTGATTTAAAAACTGCTTCATGAACACTATACTTCAGGGGTCTGCAAACCTTTTCATGAAAGGCCAGATAGTAAATACTTTAGGCTTTGCCAATCAAGCCCCCTGTCACAACTATTCAGCCCTGCCTTGTGCTGTGAAGGCAGCCATAGAGAATACATAAATTAATGGACATGGCTGTATTTTACTAAGAAACTTACATACAAAAATGGGCAGTGTAATTTGCCAACCTCCATTATACTGTCTTTTCATTTTTTAGAAGAAAAACGTATTCATCAGCTATACTGAACTGAAAGTAACTCAAAAATTGTATTTCTTTTTGCTGCCCAATTCAGTTTCTGATTTAAAAAAAAAAGCAGTTTCAAAAGATGATAGGCTTATGGAGGGACGCAAAGGACCCATCGATCTCATTTTGGGAGGTCTTCTTCCCAACCTATTACTGACCTCCTTGTATTTGATTTCTACTCATTGCCCGTATGTGTTCCTGGGCTCTTAATACTGAAAAGCAATGTTAAATATATAAAAAATTCCACTTATAAAAGTAGTTGCATAGGATCTGAGGACATAGAGGTTGCAGGATTCTATAAGGAAAGAAGCAGTCTTCGCCTCCCAATGTCTGAATTGCCAGCAAATTCAGCACCCCCCAGCGCTCCCTTCTGCGCCAAGAAATGGCAAAACCAGGACTTCAGGTCGCTCAAGGCAACCGAGATGTGCCTTGAGGGAGCCGTCGGCCCCTGGAGCAGGGCTCCTAGACAGGAACAGGCTCCTCTGTTAAATCTAAATTTCAGATAAACGGTGGTTCATCTTTCAGCAAGAGCATGTCCTGTGCGAATTTTATTTTTATTTTCTAAGTCTGGCAACACCCTAGGCCAGCAGCCCGTTTGCTCCCAGCGCGTAGAGCTTCCGAGAGGTCTGCGACCATAAACCAGGCAGGCGCTGCCGACCCGCTTGCCCGCGGAGCCGGCCCGGCGACCAGAAAAGTGCGTCCGCGGGCGCCTCCCAGACGCCCCGCTTGCCCTCCCGGGCGCCGCTCTGCGCTCGGACACAGTGACTGCTTCTGCGGCTTCTTACCCGGACCCTTCTAACACAACCGGCGCGGCGCCCTCGTAGACCCAGCCCAACCTGCTAGTTTCTGGCCGCCTTCCTAAGGCTTCCGCGCCGGGGAAGCGCCGGCGGGGCGGGCCTCCGAGCGCTCCCTGCGCCCGGGAACGAAGCCCGGACGCGCGGCGGGCGGGCAGCGCCGGGGCTGGG
>LNAC01000033.1:7268412-7328640 GCA_002007465.1 Ailurus styani | reverse complement strand
CCCCGGTCGCTGTGCTCCCGCGGTCACGCGAGGTGGCCGCGATGCTCCCGACGGCCGGCGGCTTTGCCAGAAGCTGCGGGGCGAACTTCCCGTTTGCCGGAAAACCACCCGTCATCAGTCCCTCCCCATCGAAGCCGCAGTTTCCCGGAAGCGCGCTGCCAACACAACCTGCCCGTGCATTGGCTCGCTCCTGGGAGCGCACGACCCCCCTTCCTTCCCTCCCGGGGACTGAGCCCCGTTCCCCGAGACAAAGCCGCTCGGGATCCTTGGGCGCCCGGGCCGGGAGAGGGAACCTGTCTGGGTGGGAAGGCGGAACGCTCGGCGGTGGCGGCGACTTGCCTTTACAGCACATCCCGAGTCGTTTTATTCTGTTGTAACTTTCTTGCAAACCAATGGGCCCCTCGGATGAGGCCCTTAGGCGCGCAAAGTTCTCCTTGCACCTCGTGCAGCGAGATCAGGAGTCCCCGAAGGACGCCGCTCCCAGACCCCGGGCCCCGGGGGCGCTCGGCACACAAAGGCCAGCGCGGCCGGGCGCAGCTGCTCGCAGCCCCCCGCGCGGGGTCGCGCCGGCCAAGTCCGAGACCCGGGCACTGAGCCGGGAGCCAAGCTGGGGCGAACGCGGGCCGAGGAGCGGAGGCAGGGCGTTCTGATGATCCCGGAGAGAGGGACGGGGGGAGGGGGGAGGAGCGGGAGGCCGTTCCCCTGGCGTCTACCAGTTTTATCGGGTTGAAGTTTCCTCTGCTGTCCCTCCCCCTTGCGTGCAGAGCAGGGCTTTGCGTGCGCGGCTTCTGGAAAGTTGGGCTCTGGTCATATCCTTGGGCGTTTCTCACGGCACCTGACACGCCGAGGCGGCGGGGGCGGCGGCCCAGGGCGGGGTTACCGGCCGCCACCACCCTCCGCGGCGCACGCACGGCTGCACCCCGGCTGGCCGACTGCGGACGCCCTGACCACCTTAGCGGGAGGCGGATCTGGGCGCTGCGAACTCGGGATCCGGACGCTTCCTTCGGAGGGGAAGCGGGAGGTGCTCGGCCCCGGTAGCTTCCCCAGCCGCTGCCAGGCCGGTACGGAGCATTTTCAAGCCCCTGGGGAGAAAAGGTCTTCTCAGCAGGGCTGGGGAAAGGGCGAGCCCGGGGAAGGGTGTGATGTCTGGGAGTTGACCAGGGTGGAATTGTATCTCCGGACCTCCGCGATCCTCAAGTGTCCATATAAAAGCTGGGGGTTTACCAAGTGACAGCTACGCACTTTGGGCATTACCCATGCTGGGACTCTATTGTTCTATTGCTTCTCGGTTTGCAGAGGTGGAAACTGGTGTTCGGAGAAGTTATGGGACTTAACCAAGATTACACGCACTGCAATAATACAATTACAGTCATATGGTATAATCTTGGGGGAGCCTGGATGGCTCAGTCTGTTAAGCCTCAGACTATTGATTTCCGCCGAGGTCATGATCTCACAGTTGTGAGACTGAGCCCCATGTCGACTCCCCGCTGGGCGTGGAGCCTGCCTAAAATTCTCTCTCTCCTTCTGACCCGCCACCTCTCTCTTCCCCCCCAAAATGTAAAAATTAAAAAAAAATACACTATAATCTTAAATAATTTCCTCTTTTCAAGGAAGTGATTGAAATGCTTGATGGTTTTCTCCCCTTCCCACTTCTTACCAGCTCTCAAGAGGTGAAGCCAGAATTTGAACCCCCGAGTCCCATTCCAGATCCATCAGAGAAGTTTATGTGGAAGGAAATCCTCAGATGAAAACCACAAATGCCATCTTTCCTGCCTGCTTTAAAAAAAAGAAATCTGCTGGAAGAATTTTTTTTTAAATAGTTGTTTTTGTTTACAGAAGTGAGGACTCTGAGGATCACAAAGAAGAACTAGTGTGGTCCCCTTTTGGTCATAGCTGACCTTGAACTAAGTGGTTAAATTTTATTTTTTTAAGATTTTATTTATTTAGTTGACAGAGAAACACAGCGAGAGAGGGAACACAAGCAAGGGGAGTGGGAGAGGGAGAAGCAGGCTTCCCGCCAAGCAGGGAGCCCAATGCAGGGCTTGATCCCAGGAGTCTGGGATCATGACCTGAGCCGAAGGCAGATGCTTAACAGACTGAGCCACCTGGGTGCCCCTTAAGTGGTTAAATATTAAAGAAGCCTAAAGAGGTGTCTAAAAATCAGACTTTGTGAGAGACTGAAACCAACAATAAAATATCTGACCTGATAAGAAAATGCTTTTGTGAAAGTCTCCATTCAGCAGTTTTTGAGAGGTTCTCTCTGAAAATGATTTCGTACGCTGTAACAGAGCCCTCCCATCCACGATGAAGTTGTTTTTGAGCAACTGGGTAAATAAGCATTAGTTCCCAGAGCTGGGTTGGCCTACACATCCTTTGAAATGAGTTTCATAACCTTACAATGTCCAGCTTTAGCAAGCCCCTCTCCTAGTAATTCAGTTCAAGACGGCTGCACGCATCAGTCTCTCAGTAGGCTTTAATTTAATAGACGGGAACTGTCTATGGGCTTATGCCAATTCTTAGCTATCAGCATTCCTGAAAGCCTCTATCCCAGTATCTTTACCAGAAACTGAGCAAATACGGGTTGCCCTTAAACCAAGCCAATTACTCTTTTCAAAAGTACAACCCAAGGCTCTTCCTAAAAACCTCTTGTTAGTAATTCTTGAATAATATTGTATAGTTTTTAGATAAACTAGATGCATGTCCTCTTGCCATAGAGAATAGTTTAAGCATATCCTCCGAGCTATGGTGCCCTGGGCTCAGCTCTCGTTCTAGGACATGCTTTAAAAAGCAGAGTAACCAACTGGGACCGTGCTGTCAAAAAGACAGGTCCTTATCGATTATGACAAACCCAAGTGACTGACTATGGTAACAGCTTCTTCAGAATTTGCAGGTCTCAGAGGTACTTGATGGAGACATAGGGTAAATCCTAGGTGGCCCGTGGGGACCCCCAACCCAGCTCGAGGCAGGGCTCTCCCTCTAGTGAGAATCCACAGCAGGCTCTTCAGTTATCAACACAACTTCTCAACCAAAGCCAGGAGTATCTAAGGCCCTGGGCTTCCCTTTCAGTCAACAGCCCAGGATGTCAGAATTTTGCCCTCCCAAGTCCCAAACTTGAATTATGTGGGGCAAATAACTTTCAAAAGAACAGCTAAGCTAGAGAGAGTTTAAAGTGGAGGTTTAAAATACCTTATATCACACTGATTCCGAAGAACAGAAATCCAGCTTAAGCTTGTTTAAGCAGAACAGAAATGCCCAGGCTCGTGCACAGAGAAGGATAGCTACCTTACAGGATAGAAGGATCTGGGGCTGCTCTCTTCGATCCCTGTCATGCTGGTCTCTGCCTGGGCTTTGTTCTAGAGACTCTCCTTAGGTGCTGGGAAAGATGGCCATGGGCAGCCCCAAAGGGACCACCCCAAGGGAAAGAGAATATCTTTCTTCCAAGGTCACTATACAAGACCCCGGAAGGACTCTAATACGCCAGGCCAGCATCAGGCCCCCCTGTGGCCAATGGTCTAGGTCTGATATCAGGAAAAGAAGGCTGTGGGAAGAGAGAACATGCTAGGAAGCCAAACATAAAAGCCCTCTCAGTCCTCATGTATCTCACTTCTGTCCATCACTCCTTTTGGGTTGAAGAATATCCCAAACCTATTACCATCATCATCATCATCATCATTTTGGGTTTTTTTAGATTTTATTTATTTATTGGGGGGAGAGAAGAGGGGTAGGGAGAGGGACAAACAGACTCTGCACTTAACATGGAGCCCAACACAGGGCTCAATCTCATGACCCTGAGATCATGATCTGAGCCGAAATCAAGAGTCAGGTGTTTAATGGACTGAGCCACCCAGGCTCCCCTTTCATTGTCATTTTAAATCAGCAAATCAGATAGATGCATTACACCTGGAGCCAACAGCCAGGAAACTCAGCCCTTACGTCATCAGGCTAGAAGTCGGTTTTCCTGCTGGGCTTTCCCTCCAGCATAATCCTCCAGCATGCCATCAATTTTGTGGCTGAACGCTGTGCTCTTCCATCCCCCTCTAAACACATATGCACATGCACTGAGAGGAGAGGGGACTAGAAGCAACAGTCCTTGGCAAGTCTTCAACCTATGGGACGCACAAGACATAGTCATCAGACCCATGCTAGTAGGTAGAGAAACAGCCATTGGGAGACACAGCAGGTGTCCCAGGCGACAGAGAGGATGGCAGAGGGAGGAGCAGTAGGAAGCTACAAATCATCTGCTGGGAATTGGGAGGATTCTTGGGAGGTGATACCAAAACCCTGTGCCCCGCCTGACTTGCTTCTGCTTCCTTCCTCCCGGTAATGCACAGGCTGAGAAGCACAGAGCTAAAAAAAATCTTTCTTATTTCATCTCACCTAAGAAGTTATCTTTTGTGGGATGCACTGTTGTTTCATACATTAATATAAACACAGGGGGCTGCCACTTATAATTACGCCACTGAGTAACAAGACATAGTCTAATTCCACAGATGTTAAAAACATCTTCAGTGTGTTTTAGGATCGACAAAGCACTGTGCGTGCTGTGGTGTTCCTCTGGATTCTCTGCCTTTGTATTCAGTAGTCGGGGTCCTGAGAGCTCTTAGAGGAGACAGTTGGAGCCAGGAGTGTTACCTACCAAAGCCATCTCCCTTTTCATTTTTTTTTTTTTTAGTTGATGTGAACAATTGATATTTCTTCAATTCCATGTAAAGCATGGGGAGAAGCTGCTTTGGAAGATTTTGCTAACTTTATTGACCTAAATAAACCTAAGAAAATGGCCACTTGCTAAATCAGTGCAGCTTAAGACCATTTTCTTAGCCTTCCTCCCCTTCCGACCTCAGTGCCCCACTAAGCTCTTTCCATATAGTCTGGTATCAGTGAAAGCCACAAAGCTACACTCTATTATTCCAGTTTCCCACCAGGATACTTCAGTGTGTATTTGGAAGTGAACGGGCATCAGCATTTGCAACATACTCTCAAATAGTTCAAGAAAAAAGACAGAGAGAGAGAGAGGTGAAAGAGAAATGATAAAGCAAACATAGGTAAAATGTCTGTAACTGGAGAATTTGGGTAAATGAGAGTTCCTTGTGATGTTCTTGGGACACGTCTCTAAGTTTGAAATTGTATCAAAATTTAAAGCTACTAAAAAAAATTAAAAGTTACTAAGAATAGAAACTAAGAACATAAGAAATGACATTATGACATTATGATCTTACATTGTCTCCTCAGTTTTTATTGAGAGTCTCTTATGAGGAAGGACAGTGACAAGAACCTGGGATTGGCATGTCCTTCAGGCTCCTTCATCTGACCACTCAGAGTTCCAGGCTAGAAAAACCTACGTGGTGTTCAGCTGGGATGGCTTTCCCCAGTTTCCTATCTGATTGGCCCTTCCCTTCTTGGCTCTCCTTGCTCTTTGAATGCTCTAAGTGTATCCGGGTCTTTGATCTCCTTCAATTCTTTTTGAAAATAAAAGGAATATAATAGGTAAACAGCCTCTGTCCCTGGTCCCACTGCGTCTCACTTCCAGGAGATAACCCACTTCCCATTTCCTGCGCGGCATTAAAGCAGCCAACGGCGCGGTTCTCAGATTGCTTCTTCCTGCTTCCGTCAGTTGCCTTCCTCCTCAGCCTTCTTTCTTCCCCTTGCTCTGAGTTTTTCCTTCTTTCCTGCCTCCCGTTCTCTCCCCTTCCCCCTTCCTTTGGGTCCATCCTTGCCTCACGTCACCTGCTTTCCTTCCAAGACCTCTGTTCTTCCTGGAGCGACCACCGCCTCTCTGCTCTCCTCTGTGTCCCTTTCTCTCTCCATCTTCCTGCTCACCGTTTCTCTCTCCCCAGACAGTAAAGTTAGGGGTAGAGCAGAAAAGAGAAGAGGAGTTAACAAAGTAAGAAGAGGGATCAGGGAGCTAGAACAACTAAGAAAAGAAAACGGGGCAAAATATCAATGCTGGGGCTAACAGAGAACCCAGGGACCGATTAGGGTGGGCTTTCACCCAACGGACTCTCCTGCTCCGTGTTCACGTCCTGAGTCACTAACTCAGGACAGTGATGCTTCAAAGGGAGGGAAGGGACGCTGAGGTCTGGGGTTGCTTCAGTACCTTTGTCCCTGGAGTTTTGACTACCAGCCATCCAGTTTCTGAAGTCCACCATTCTCACAGTGGAACTAAGCCTGCTGTCCACTACTTTGGTCAACAGAGAACAACTTAAGTGTCCTAGATTGGACCAAGCAGAGAAAATCTTTAGAAAGAAGAAGGACATTGTTTTTCATTTTTGTTTCCTAAAATGAATATTTACTGGTTTACCAAGAAAATGCATAAATCAACAATAAATAAAGTACAACCAACAAACAAAAACGTACATTTGGGTTCAGTGAAATCACAGCGTCTGGCCGTGGGCCGCTGACTGGTACACCTTCCGGATCTGGGACGGATTCTTGGTCGAGGATCCAGATTCCAGTCTTCTTTTTACCCCATGAACCTCTTAGCTTTTAGATCTGTTTTCCTTAATAGGTTTTCTTCTCTTTCCACAAAGGGACAAAACTTGAGGTCAAAAACTGTAGTCATACCCAGGGCTTAAGGAAATATTGGGTAGTTAAATAACTTGTGGTTATTCCTCCCCTCCCCATTCCCAAAAGGGAATGTGAGGGCTGGATAATTATACATTGGCTTTTTGGTCATCAACCCCCAACGGGATGGAAGTGTTCGTTTCTCAGCCGTTGTTGGACTGCCCGGGTGAGAAAGCTCTAGATGTTAGAAGGTTCTTTCCAACATTACGAAAGAATCTGGAGTGAATGTTCTTGTCTTCTGTTGAACTTAGAGCTTCCCTTTGGAGAGACATAAACCAAGACAAATATCCCTTTCACATACAGCCCTTCACATGTTTGAAGATGGCACGAAGTCATCCTTCCACCCACCAAGAAAGGCCCCAGTTCCTCAAGTCATTCTTTGGATAACTTGGTTTCTAGAGCTTTGTCCAGTTTATCTGTGCTTCTAGACAATATAGTTTTTCAATATGCCTAAGTGCATACCTGAAACTGAACACCACACCCCCATAGGTGTGGGTGACATCCTGTCCAGCCCAGAGGGAGACAGTTACATCCCACAAGACTCACAGTGTTCCTTTTTTTTTTTAAAAGATTTTATTTATTTATTTGACACAGAGAGAGAGAGATCACAAGTAGGCAGAGAGGCAGGCAGAGAGAGGAGGAAGCAGGCTCCCTGCTCAGCAGGGAGCCCGATGCAGGGCTGGATCCCAGGACCCTGAGATCATGACCTGAGCTGAAGGCAGAGGCTTTAACCCACTGAGCCACCCAGGCGCCCTCACAGTGTTCCTTTTAATGCAAACTAAGGTTTTTGTACTGTTTTAAAAATCTACATTCCACTGTTGTGCACATGTTGGTACATATGTATGTATTTTTAATACAAATGAGATTGTAAATTACTGTTCAGTGACTTTTTTTTCCCACTTAATAATTGTCTTGGTGACCACAATAGAAGGTATAGGCCTACCTTATGCGTTTGAACTACTGTATAGTATGACTACAGCATAATTTATTTAACCAGCTCATACGTGGTCATTCGTGCTGTGTCTCACTTGTTATAGACTTTACCAGAGATACTTCACTTTTCTGTGCAATTCTATACACACTCCAGTAGAGATGTTTAAACCAGGGGCGTAGGCATTTTAAAGGGTCTTGTTACCCACCTTTGTCTCCGAGAAAGGGGCACCAGGTTTGCATCCTCAGGAACCTGGGATTTTATACCAAGGAGTCTGTGCCAAAATCCTCTTCCTTCTATAAAGAAGCATTGCTTTCATTGAGCTTTGCAAATGTAGAAAGAAAACAAACAAAACAAAAAGCTTACTTGTCTTTCAGTCCTCTTCCTTATTTTAAAGAATATGTGTGCTTGTGTTCGGATGTCTCCTCTTCTTGACAGATGAGGGAAATCCCCAGATGAAAGCCTGTGAGACGTCAGAGGGGGAACATTCCAGATCTCCACGTCCCTGTGGAAGACATCACAGACACCAGGGTGGGAGAGTGGCCTCGGTGTGCCTTGATATCCCCCCCGAGATGATGACAGTTCTCTCCGGGCTCCTGGACACAGGCCCAAGTGCATTCCAGGCTTGTCCAACCCTCCCGAGGAGACCAAAACCAGTAAAGCCAGCATGCGCCCCTCGTCAGGAGTTTGGCTGCGGGACCAGGCACTCGGGGGTGTGAGGCCCAGCTTGCTTATCTATCAGCAGTGACCTCGGCCAGGTGGTTGGACTCTGCTGAGCCCACATTTCCTCCTTTGTGCAAGAGAGGGAATACTATCGCAACCTCAGAGGGCACTCGTGGAGCTTAAATGAGATATTATTGTAAGGAAACCAGTAGCGTGGTTGATGGAAAGAGCACGAGCTCTCAATAAATTAGCCCTTACTATTACTATCATAGTTGTTGTTGTTTACTACTACTACTATAAGCTTACATACATATATATATTTATTTACTCTGTGTGTGTGTGTGTGTAAAGTATATTTTCTATTTTGTTAAGAAATACAGTCTCACTCCTTTCCAGTAAAGTCAGAGTCCTGCAAGGACTTGGAGCTCACAGGGATAAAGACACACACTTGTTGGTACCGTGAGGTGGCTCCCGGGACAGCGCGCCCTTACCCACCTGGCAAGCTTCTGGAAGCCTGGGGTGACACCAGTCCCCCGCTCCTCGCATGCCTGAGGCAGCTAACGGTACCCCTGAGGAGCCAGCCAGGGTCCGACTTGGGCTCAGCGGCCCACAGGCGCCTGACTCCAGGGGCTGCAAATCAAACCACTTCCTGGGTCTGGGTTCTGCTTCGGAAACACAGAGCTGACCCCAGGACCTAGTTCACAGAGTCGCGGTGGGGGTTCACTGAGCTGACATGTGTGAGGCTTGAGAGTGGTGCCTGCCACCTGGCAGGGGCTCAGCCGGTATCAGCTCTGGTGGCTATTCCCGGGAAGCCACTGGCGGCTGCCTGTAGGAGGCGGCTGACCGCACAGCCCTCTGCTTCTGGTGGAAAGGCTCAGCACCAACAGCCAACTCGCATTTTCTTCCACCTCACAGATGGCGGCCCTGCGGTCCCCTTCCTCGCCTCGTGTCACCTCACCTTGGACGTGCTCCCCCTCAGGGCCGCAGCAGGGAGGCAGCTCTTCAGGCGGGAGGGTGCCACGTTCCCGAAAGATTCCGGGCCAGGCCGGGCTGGGTTTGTTCCTCTCAGCTCGGCTTGGGGCCAGTCCCACCGTGGCTTTGGTGAATGCTTTGCAGCCCTAAGGAATGAGGCTCTGGGACAAGACTCACGCGATTCCCCGCCAAGGACAGTTGAGAAAGCACCATTCCACGTGGTGCAAATGGGAGAGAACTCCAGGGACCTCTCGGTGATTCGTACAAGTGACACAGTGCTCTCCAGCTTCCCAGAAGCTCCAGCCTTCTTGCCCGAAGTTCCAGGTGGGGCTAGCAACCACACCGCAGAGGCTGAGGCCATGCCGGGGAGCCAGACCCGGAAGGCAGGGCCGGGCTGCTCTCAGCTCCCCCTCTGAAATGCCAGGGAGAACACTGTCCAGAAGGCTCTCCCATCCAAAATGGAAAGTTGAATTCAATAGTCTGGACTTTGGTGGTGACTAATCTGTTTCTCCTTTCCCCATTGAGCTGAGTCAGTCTCTGGCGGCCTGTTCATTTTAAGGGTTTGGATGCAGATGGAAGGAGGGGGTCTGGCAGTTTCCGGGCCTTGACGCATGGCACCCTGGTTTGTTCAGGGGCAGATGGGACCCCTCACCACCAACTGTGCCCTCAGGCCCCCTGCTCTCTGTTCACTATTTCAGGGACTTGATGCCGTCAGAATGTGACTGGTTCCTGAGCTCCTGGCTTCCAGCGCCGCGTCCCAGAGGTGTGGGCTATGGAGTCCAATAGAAATCTACCTCCCCAGCAAGGACCCAGGAGGGATCTGGACTCCCAGGAACCTTCATTTCTGTTCCCTTTTACTGCTGGGCTCTCATCACCATACCTGAAGCAGACAGAGAGGTAAAAACCCAATTACACGTATCACTGGATTCAATAAGGAATAAACACAGCAACTGTAAGCGCCACGTGCAGAGCACTGTGCTCGGCGTGGGGAACGATCCTCTCTCTGATGTTACAGTCATGAGGTCAGGGCCTATGCTTTACGGCCCTCTGTGCTCTTAGGGTGCCTAACACCACAAAGCAAGTTGGGACAGAGAAAGACAAGGAGCTAATATTCCTCCCCAGTGCCAGGAACTGTTTTCTGTGTTTTCATCTCTACTATTTCATCGACCTCTCCTAATCATCCTAAAAGTATTGCTAACTTTAGCCTGCATTACACATAAGGTGATTCAGGTTCAGAGACAGTGAACTATTTGCCCAGAGTCACACAGATTGCAAGGAAGGAGTCAAGATTTGAACTCAGGTCTACAGGCTTTCCCAGCAGGAAAGATACATTAACTTTTGCCTAGCATCCTGACTCTTACAGCAGCTGCTCCCTCCCAACTCTATGCTGACTTTAGACTTCTCTGGCACGATTATGGCTGCTAGGGACCTGGGTGACTCCAACCCTCTCCACCCACCCCCATCCTGCCAAGGAGAGCTGACTCCCTCCAGTGGGCCAGCACCCCAGCAGGCAAAACCATCTTGGTTCCAGTAGGGATGCCATTCAAACCTGTCCCTCGCCTCCCAGCAGGGCATCTCCCTGGTTATCTGCCCTGCACAATTTAATCTCTGTAATTTACAATCTGCTCTTGGGAGAGCTTAGACATTTTTCCTTTAAAACAGTGGCTGGAACATGCTGAGAGCTGGAATGAGAATTCCACATGGGCTTCATGACTAGATCTGCTCTACTCAAATCCATAACATTGAAATTACTATAAAATTCACACAATTCCAAATCTCCAGAAATGATGGTTTTATTTAGAAGTAAGTGAGCAAAGGGATGATTTCATAGACCCCAATGCCAAAATATTAGCTCAGTGCTTCTCAAATGTTTTGCTTTCAGGACCTCTTTATACTCCAGAAGATTATTGCTGAAACCAAAGAGCTATTGTTCAATCGAAATTATATCTACCAATATTTACAATTTTTGAAAGGCAAATGCAACAAAATTTAAAATATTTATTCATTGGAGCAGAATAAACCTAATACATTCATGTTAACATAAATAACATGCTTTTAGGGAAAAATTACTATGTTTTCCAAAACCAAAAATATTAGCAAGAGTGGCATCGTTTTACCTTTTTACAAATCTCTTTAATTTCTAACTTAACAAAAGACAGATGAATACTTGTATCTGATTCTGCATTTAGTCTGTCATCGCCAATGTCATGGGGCCCCTGAAAGGCCCCTGGTAAAAAGGTGACATAAGGAGAGGGAGAAAGACGAAGAATAGCTTATGACGACCATGGTTTGAAACGTGGGGATCCCCTGACAGAGTCTTGGGGACCACCCACCCTCCTAAGGAGTCCCTGGATCACACTTTGGGAACAATTGTCTAAGCTTTAAAGTGTGATTTGTTTTCTTTGGAGTGTCTCTCCACCCAAGCAGTATCTAAAGGGCTGTAGTCTTGATATAGGAAGTTGGTGGGAGTGGGGGTCAATTTCAGGGGCGGTGATGCCCCAGGTGTTGGTTTGAGGAGGAAAGCCTTGGAGACATGTGTGGACACATTGAAACCGTGTGGCAACCCGGGCCAGAGCTGGGGGGGGAGGGGCGGTGTAGTATCCCAGAAATACCGTCCGCAGGCATCAGGCTGGGACAAGGTACCTTAAGTCCCAAGTAGGGCCAGGAAGAAGAGGCAGGCTGGTGACCTCTGCCGCCAGAGCCCAGGGGCTGTCTGAATCAGGTGGCTGGGAGAGTGGGGGAGGGGGTTAGGCGGGTGAGACGGGGTGGATGAGATGGGGGGATGGGGGAGGCGGGGCAGATGAAATGGGGGAGGGGGATCCTGCTCAGGTGTGAGCCACAGCAGCTCTGTCAATCCTAACGACGACAATAAGAATATGCTGTCAATAATGTGGAACTACTATTTATTGAGCACTTGGAGCCAGGCAGTGTGCCAAGCGCTTGACAGAAATCCTTTCATTAGTCTCTCACAACCAACCCTCTGAGGTAACTATTAACCATAATCCCTCCTGCCCGGACAAACAAAGCAAGGCAGCGGCAGTTAGAGTTATCAACCAAGGTCACACAGCTCCCCGTGGCCGCTGAGCCAAAATTTGAATTCAGGTCTACCAGACCAAAAACTCTCTCCCAGCTCCCAGCCGCACCAAGCGGGCAAACTCCCGATGGAGAAAAATCCAAGTCTGAGGGCAAGAAGCCTGAATGTTACTGCTTCCCATTGGATGAAGCATGGGGTCAGAGTAGACAACCCTTCCAGCTCCAACCACCCTCTTGGGGGCTTCAGAGCTGAATATGGGGGTCATCCAAGACTGAGAACAGGGAGGAGCCAGGGTGACAGCTCTGGGTGTATGGCCTTTGGCTTTCAGGGGCCCCCCAAGACCCTCCCCACCCAACCCTACCCCACCTGCCACCTTGCCATTGTTTGCCCCCCGCCGGGCAAGTGTGGGAATCGGCACTCTGCAACCCCCTCCCCAAACCCTCCTCCCTGAAGGTCTGTAAGAACTACACCCCTTCGAAGCCCTGCCTTGGGGTCCTTCAGAGCCCCGCTCCCCACCAAGCCGTCTGGCACGAGGCCACCTCCATAGCCCACCCCTTCTGAGCTCAGGCTCCCAGAGGTGTTAACTTCTCCTAAACAAGCTCTATCAGCCGTTCCCTGAAAAAAAATAAACAGGGGGATTGTGTGAGAATTCTCTTCCAAGGCATCCTCCCCTCTCCCTCACCAGAGGCTCTGAGGAGTTCAGCTTTGCACGAACTTTTAATTTGCGTGCAGACAAGCACAAAAGGCTCAACCGGATATACCTGTTATTTCCCAATGACCTGAGAGTCCGAAGTTTATGTTAAGCCTTGGGTTATGGCTCAGCTTGCACGCAAGGCTCCGGGACTCCTGCAGGCAATTGAGAGGTGGCAGTGGAGAGGACCGAGGAGCCCCAGAAGTGACAGCACATAATTTAATTCCCCCTAAGCTTTCCAAGCATGCAGACTGTTCCTTTTTTGTCAGCCTATAACCTAAGTGATTTGTTCTACTCAGGCAAGAAATGTCTAATTTAAACCATATTGCAGCTAAGCCCTGGTGAAGAGAGCTCCCTGCAGCTTGGCGTGTGTGTGGTGAGGCTGCATGGAAGCTGAGGGGAAGCTGACTCCCCACAGCCCAGGTTGTGAAGGGAGAAACAGGCATTCTTAGGCTCTCACCACCACACTCACTCTTCCTTCTTGCGCTTCATCCCTCGTGGAGGGGTTTAATTTTAGTCAGAATGTTTCTAGGAGAGCACAGGCTCCCTGTGTCCTGGGTCCCGGGTTAGAGCTCCACGTGAGCCACCAGTGGCTGTGGGACTCCAGGCAAACCTCTTCGACTCCCGCCGCCATTTTTTCTTCCCTGAAACATGGCCCAGACCGGTGCAGACTGACACGTTCTAGTGGCAAGTCATCTGGTTTCCTGGTTTCAGAGGGAAGAGATCTGTGCCCCAACCTGGCTTTGCCCCTAACTAGCCAGGGATTTGAGACAAGAAATTTTCTCTGGGCATCAGTTTCCTCATCTGTAAAATAAGTGAGTTGGATGAGGTGGTCTTTAAAATTCTTTCAGCTCTACAAGATTATGGATGCCCTAAATCGCTTCCAGTTTGACAAGATAATAATAGTAGCTATTATTACTATAAATATTATAATTATTATTATCTGCGAGTCCCTTCTATAATTCCAAAGAATTCACTAGCCAGGCAAATCTTCTTTTAAAGTTTTCAAAAAAATACTTTTATAGGCATTACATCCACGAAACAAGGGGGATACTAGCCCCCCACCCCTCCATGGTGGGATCTGATGTGAAAGTTCTAGTCCGACTCATTCCCACCAAATTATTGAATTTCCCCTGTAACCTTGCCAGACGGCTAAAAATGGTCTCTAAATACAGCCTACATTTCAAGGCTGTTCATCTAAAAATGCCCCCTCCCTTTCTCTGCTGTGAGAAGCCTCGTTTCCCTTTTGCTCCCCTCGCCATTATGGAAGGAATTGTTTTCTCCTCCGAATCCCCTGAGCTCTTTGCACTGTTATTCCATTGACTTCATTCTATCATGTTATTTTTGGTCTCATATCCAATCTATCTCTGCTTCACTAGACCCTCAGGACCTGGGGAGCAGGGACTGGGTTGTCTGTACAGCTCAGCCTCGCTGCTCCCCACCTCCTCCCTCCCTCTCCCAGCACCTGGTATATATTCAGTGTTCCTAGAAGAATTAAACTGTTGAGCCCTGTGGATTTTATCACAATGGGATAAGAATGCTCTGCGGGTTAGAAGTTAACAAGCCTGGGCCGAGCAGCACTGATTCCCGCCCTCCAAGGATCACAGATGAGGCTGGTGAACCGAAGGAGGCTGTGGGCTTCGGGGGCTGGTTGGGATCCCAGGAGCGTGTGTTGTGGGGTGCAGGAGAAAGCTGGCTTTTTAGTGGTGGGCATAGGCTGGTCTAGCCTCACTAGGTAAGAGGGGCTGCATATTCCCTTCTCCTTACTTAGCCAGGTTTAGAACCAGCTGGCCAACCCTCCTGTCAGAAAGTTTTGTAAATAGCACCCAACTTGGATTACATGGGAGCTTTTCTGAAATTTAAAGAATAATTCCTATTCAGTTTTACTTGCCCCAGGCTCTTCTTTCTTCCAGCATATGGTAACTCTCTTAGAAATAGTTCCATTTGCCACACTCTCTCCAAAGTGGGCCATAACTTGCATCGATGTCCTCCTTGCCTTTGGTATAAAGTCATGTTTGGAGGCATCAAGCTCTGTGTGGGCTTCTCATTTTAAAATGAATGAGAATTTAGGGGCACCTGGGTGCCTCAGTCGTTGGGTGTCTGCCTTCAACAGAAAAATTGTGTAATGAAGAGTGGCAATCACCACCCCCCGCCAAAAAGCTCTGAAACCCACCCTTGATTGTTGTCCTCTCGCAGGAGAAGGAATTGTGGGTGCTGCAAACTTTGAACGATTTCCATTAAAGATCCATTTAATTGAAAAGCTGAACATCTTAGTAAAAATAGTGTAAATATTGAAAGAATTAAGAGCTTAGATAACTGTGTTTTTGAAGGAACTTTTTTCTTAAAATATATGAATTATCTCACCAAAGGCATCTGCAAAAGAATCTGTATGGTTGTTGCATGTAGGCCACTAACGGCAGAGGAAGTTGGGGATTTCATTTCACCCAGGCTTAAGAAAAGCTAGAGGAGGAATAGAGGTCATTTCTGGTGATGGGGAGAGCACTGTGTCGGGGATTCAATGGATGGTAGTTTAACGTCTTTTTGCTTTAATAATTGGGATAAATAAGGCAGATGCAACTTTACAAAACATTCTCAGAGAGTGAGAGAGGCAGGGAAGGCTGAGACAATTCACATGAATGCTTGGGAAGCAAAGCAGATAAAACCTGTTTGCAACCACAGGTGCAGATGGGGGAGCGACATTCCAGAAATGGAGGGGAAATGAAGATCTCAGGTCCCAGAGGGGAGAAGCAAGGCAAGGCTGACCTTTCGCCTCCCAACTGGCCTGGAATGCTGGCTCAGAAGAAAAGGAAGGGTGGCAGGGCGGGGTTTGTTTTTTAAGAAGATGTCTCGGCAGTGATAGTGAACATGGCACAGCTGGCTCTCAAAGATGAGGAGGGGATGAGAAAGGTAGCCACGGCCTGTGGCGGATGGGGGGCAGGGGGCCCGGGGGAGGAAGGAGGGCCTCTGAACCAAGGACAACATCTGGCAGCTTGGGCAGAAGGACTGCCAGATGTGAGGTCCAGAAACGGAGCAGAGAAATGGAAGGGCAACAGGAAAAACTCCGGGGGGGAAGGCAGCGGGATGGGGTTCTCCTTTCCAAATCTGAGGAGGGGACTTCACACTGAGGAGAGCCATGCAGGAGGGACAGGAAGGCCACCAGCAATGCCAGGAAGGTGTGTGGTATTGGGACCTGATCTCCAGCTACAATTTCTGCAAAGATGGTGACACCACAAGCCTGCGTTCCGTCACCTCTGCTCTAAAAGTCCCGTTAGCTAAAGGTCTGTTTTATCAACCCTATGTGAAATTGGCTTTATTTGTGGAATTCTGCAAGACAACCTGCAGTCACGGGAGAGTATATGTGACCCAAGGAGAACCAGGCCCTTCTCTGAGGCCCCAGGGCCCTGGAGGCAATTCTTTGCGTTTCAAACCTTTTCTTGGAGATTTTGAGAATAGTGAAATTGGAGAGAGTATTTACCTTAGAATAATGTCAGGGAGCAGGAATTCCTGTCCCCTCCAAGGTCCTTCTAGCTGGACCAAGAATCAAGTTGACAGGAGACAGATTAATAGGAGAAAATCAAATTTCATAGTGTACTAACGGGGAATCAACACAGATGTGGAAATTCCGAAGACAGGCAGGCAAAATGAGGTATATATGTCCTCCTGAACTAAAGAGAAGGGGGTAGGGGTCTGGGACTTTGAAAGGAAGAAATGCAATTTATAGGCAGTAAGAAAATGAGCAGATGTTTGGTAATGAGACGTTTGCCCTGCTCTACAGATGGGTCACTCAGATAAAATTTATCTGGTAATAACCATTCTTCTGAGAAAGATTTCCAATTTAGATTCTTCTGTGTCGTTAAGGGAGGGGCAAAGGGTTTCGCTTGATCCGCAGGGTCTCAATTGTTTTCAGCTCAAGAAAATCTTCAGGCCAAAGTGGCCCATCTTGGGGTGGCCTGTCTTTGGCCCCTACAGTTCCATCCTCTGAAACTTGCTGAAGTTCCACACATTAAAACCTGAGCTGGTAGATTGTTTTGTCTCATTGAACCAGTCTCCTTGGTCTTGACAATAGGTCAGTTTAGTTAAACTCACTTCAGGAGGTGATGATGCACGTGTGTTCTCCAAGTTAGGCCTATGGTTCGAGTAATCAGGTATTAAATAAGAGGCATTTCTACAGAAACAAAAGAAAAGCAGTGGCTAATGATTAGATCAAATTATACACTAGTCTCTGCGTTGTGAGGGTAGCCAACGGAAAAGACTTCCAGATGTCAGGCTGGAAGCATCATCACACAGGGTGAGGGCAGGCCATGGCAATTGGACAGATTTTCCTGGTTTGTCACTCAAATGTCCCTGGGGATCCTTTGAGTGGCCCATAGAGCAACAGGCACAAAGATTGTCTATACCTGAGCTACTGCGGTGATTTCTCTGAAGTTTACGTCACATCGTTCATACTAAGTTTGCATGCCTTAGGAAAAAGGGAGGTTTTAGTTCTCAAATGATTCCAACTCAGAAAGATGCGAGAATGTTCAAAAATGTTAGTTTGGAAAGTTGTAGCCAGGCATTGGAGGACCCTAGAAGAAATCAGGATCTAGTCCAGTGTATAATGAATAGTGTTAAAATCTAATATTTACAAAGGTGTGTTATGGAAACATAGTCTCTCTATCATCACCCTCATTTTTACCAAAGAGAGCCAAATTAATACTAATTTATTTGCAAAATAAGTCTCATTTCAAAAAACCAAAAACAAAAGAACCCCAAATTTGGCCTGATTATTTACATAAGTGCAGCAATAGTGGTTGACCATATAGGCTTTTTAAACTCTGCTTTGCTGGAACTTTTCATAAGGAATCCCTAGGATGAACTTTTCATAACCTCTTGAGGCCAGAAGCCAAGCCAAATACTTCCCATCTGATTTCATCTGCAATACTTATAGATTTGGGTGAATTTCTCTCTTCTCGAGGTTCCAACATATCCTGAGTTCCCTGCACCTATCAGGAAGTGACTTTCTTTACTCACCCAGTAAGCCTGCTGGGAACTCTGCAAGCAAGTCACCATGCTGATATTTCCAAGGGACCTTGTCAGCTCCGTAAAGTCAACCTCAGTTCCTTAAAGCTGCCTGTTTATAGCTGAGACTGTGCGGATCTCTCTCAAATATGACATTCCAGGCAAAGCCTTGGTGACATAACCAAGATTTCCAATTGTGTTCTGTCATAAAGAGAACAAATTCTTATTGAACTTAGGCAAGTAAATGTATTGACAGAAAAATATAAGTCTACTCACTGAGAGTTTCTGAATTCTGGCAGGTTCAGGTAGGGAGAAAAGATAAACGTTTCAATTTATTCATGAAGGTGTATTTTACCAGGTGCTGTCAGTTAGTTAGCCTAAGAGAAAAAGTTTTCTTCAATCTAGGAAAAAACAGCACTTTTAAAAAGTCAGCAAGGTTTCAAACAAAGAGTCATAAAAATTAGAATTATCCTCCTTAGTTTATTCAGGTCCCGTGCAGATTATTTATTCTTGTTCTGCTTGAATCCAGTTTTTTCACTAGATCTAGATTTTTTTTTTTTTAAAACCTAGTTCAGTTTTATGGTCTTGGGGTTATCAGAAACCTGTACTCAGAGTTCTTTCCATGTACCTCCCTGAAGATAAAGCACATTTGCAGGAAGCTTTTATAAAAGCATTTGAGTAAAAGTGTAACTGTCAGGAAATAATAAAAGATTCAAAAAATGGCCACAGTTAAAGACCTGATTAGAGTTCATCACAATGCAGTTGACAAGGAAATTTGGTTAGCTTTGTGACACACAACAAGTCAAGATAATAACATATCAGGACATCATATTTCTAGGCATTTCGTATACTTTGTAGAACACTGATTTAAAACACACACACACACAGTGATTTTAATAATATCTCTACATAAATGTCATCTAAGCAGCTTTACTCTCACTTATTAGACAATGCTTCCCATGTAATTTAACACACCAAATAAGCCTAATTATTTTAATTTGTCAAAAACTTGTTTTTGAAGAGTTCAGGGGCCCCCTGCAAAGGTTTGGTTAGATTGTGGTCAAAAACTTCATACTAGAATTTGATTTTTGGGAAATATATAAAAAAATATCAATCAAAATTGATTAAATAGGATCACAAATCCCTATGAAACAATGTCAAATGATCCATGTAAACAAAATGACAATAAGAGGTTTCAAACAGGTTACATAGCTGTGAGCAAAATTTAGCTCTTTTAATAAATACTAAGACTCAGTTTTCTTAAGTTATCTAAGACCTCATAAATTTAAGAGACTATTTTGGCAATACAGTTCACTGTTTTTTAGGCAGATAACTTAAAAGATAAAGAAAACTTTTGTTTCCAGTTTCTCTTTAAGTGTAGACCCATAGTTTAAGGAAATTGTCTTTTTCACAAAGAGAAAATAAAATCTTAATTTTGCCTCAGTGTATTTTTGATATTAAAATTAATTTACTTACTTCAATTTATCTTAATCTTAGTACTGATCATGCACAAAATTTTATTCCAAAGAGTCTTTTTCCATAAACCTTCTGTAACTTCCTTTTTTTACATTCAGATTTTGCCCTAAGTTTTCCCTCTTTAAATAACAGGTCTCATTTTAGGACAAAATTATTTTCTTTTTCTTCAACAAAGATGTGCTTTTTTTTTTTTCCTACCAAAAACATATATCTTACCTTCCTTGCATACAGAATTATCTCCCTTAACTCCAGTAGTCTTAATTACATTTATTAGAATTCTTCATGCTTAGAAACCTTAATTTTTAGTGAAAATTAAATAGTAAGAAATTGTGAATTATCTGCTCTACCAGAATATTTCAGATTGGCAAATTTATGAATATATTTCATAATTTCTAAGAACATGTGTTTTTTCATAACATAATCTGTTGATAAAGCATAAAACATGTTTACAAACAGACAAATTTATCTTGATTTTCTCTGTAATAAGACAAAAGTAGATAAGTTATTTTCAGTATTTAACGTTCCTTATTTGATCTCATTTGGAAATGATCTAGATAATCAAGGAACTTAACTTTACTCACCATTTAACTTAGCAACACTTTAAAGTTTAGGGTACCAAAGATTTCAGAAGCTATTTAAGAGTTTGCCTGCACACTTTTTTATCTTACAGACATCTACTTAATTCACTGTCTCCTAACGATTATGCTTAGACTACCCACAAAACTTCATGAGGCATTAGACACAAAGTCAGCCATTATCCTAAGGGCTTTTTTTTCCCTGACAAATTTGGCAAGAGAGTTAACATGAACTTATGTGACTTCTAGTAAACAGGAGCAGAATAAAAGCTTTCTATTAAATGCTGATTAACTCTAAAGATATGTCTATTTTAATTAAACCAGCAACCTTAAATTAGCTTTCATTTCAGACATTTTCCCAAATCACAGGAACTTGAAAAACACTTAGGTTAGTTTCTAGGTTTCTGAGTGTTAGAATGCCCAATCCTTACAAGTGTTTGTCTTCAAACTAACTTTAAAACAGACCTCTTTTACAAATTAATTTTAGCAGTACCATCCAGAGACAGAGAAAATATTTCACATTTGCAACCTACAACACACAAAAATACAAAGACAAGATGCAAACAAAATCTTTTACAGCTTTTGCTTTTTTACTAATATTTGTGGAGAGAACATTATAGGCCCAGTTTCCAAATATTTCCCTCTCCACCCACCTTGTCCCATGAAAAACTTCTCCCTGAAGTTTGTATTTCAAAGAATGGTTCTTAGGTTCTAGAGAAGGAAGGGGGGAGGGAGTTTACATCACAAAGACACAGAGAAAGTACCCAAGTTTTTTGTTTTTTGTTTTTTTCCAAAGTGGCTATTTGGAGCATATCTGCCTATTCTCAGATGTGCTAGAGTTTGGACGTCTTTTTAGCAGTTTGGATTTTAAAAGGGCCTCTTCCCCATCCCCCCACCTCCTTTCTTTCTTTCAATCTTAACTCTAACATTTGAAGTTTCTTTCCTTCAATCTCAGGAGATCGTGGGCTGTGTTTATATTTCAAAGACATGATAAGATTTATAATTTCAAGGAACAAAGAAAAAATGTAAAAAAAATTTTTCTTCCCTACAGTTTCAGGATAATTGCTATTTAAAAAAATTTTTTTAAAGTACAGGACAATTTTGTTTCAATATCCTGCTCTTTTATAACATCTATAAATATTTTGAGAACAGGTGAGTTTGGGAGATTGGTAAAGATAGGTGGGCTTTGACTTGTTTCTAAATTGCATTTCTGGTTTTGGCGAGATTTGTAAAATAAAGACAGTTGTCCCTAATTCTCCAAAGATCAAATTACAGCCTGAATGTTAAAGGACTAGTCCATCTTTAAAGCTAAATTTGCTTAAGTTTAGCTTATCAGGGAGATTTTTAAAATGGGAACCAAAAGATTTATGCCCATATAGTCTATATAAAGCATTTTAACGAAAGCCTTTTTCCTGGGTATGCCATTAACCTTGACTTCTATTAGCCCTGATTATTGGTCTTTTGCAGATCACTTGTAGGAGGGCCTATGAGAAATTCTGGTCCTGTTTCCTCTTGTGAAGGGAACATTGTGTAAATATAGTCAAATATTCTTTGAAACTTCACTATAAATTTGGTAGTATCTTCTAGATACTAGAGGTAAAAGGGCTTCACAGTTTAAAAAGTCTGCTGCTGTCCAGGAGATACGAATTCTTTTGTGATAAGCAGTCTAGGATACACCAGCAAAGGACATTGTGTAGGAATGCCTGAAGCAGGCAGAGCCTGATTCTGAGCCCTGGAAAGTAGGAACAAAGGAAAACTTATTGCCAGTCTCAGGGGCTTTTGTTAAATTCCTTTTCTGGCTTTCAGCATTTCCAGGAGCAACCTGTATAGTTAGAACCTAGAGATTAGGCCAGAATGTTCTCTGTAAATCTTATAGGGAAGTTAAAATAGGCAGATGAGCCTGGATTTTTAAGAAGAGAAGTTCGTGTTGGATATGGACATTTATTCTTAAGTCTTAAGTCTAATTTGTTTCTTTTTTTTTATCAAAGGAGTCCCTAAGACCATTATACTAATACTATAACACTTATTATACTAATTAGACAATTGGAGCTCTTCATTTTATATATATAAGTATATACATATTTTTATATATAATTTAATGTTTATTTTTGATATTACAGATTTAATTTATGTTTTATAATAATTTTATAAATAAAATTTTATATTTATTTATAGTTAATATATATCATTTAAATATAACCAATGTAAAGGATCCATTATCTGGTCTTTGGTGAGTAGGATCTATTAATAGCAACCCTAACCAATTAGCCTTCTAATAGCTTAACTGAGGATGCAAGAGGTGTCTGGCAAGAGCAGAGATGATGCAGCCCCCATGACCCAAAAGTTTACTCCTGAAAGTAGTCTACGAAAGCAAAAGCTTTCACTGCAGAAGCAGGAAGAACAGTGGAATAGAAACAGTGACTCCAGTGTCCCCCCAAATCATGAGCCACCTCCAGTCACAGACATGCTCAGCCATGACACTGAGCAGGTGCTACGGGAATGGGACTTTCCAGCACCAACAAGCAACAAATGTTGAGGTGACGAAGGTCCCCATAGGCTGGTGCCTGTCATAACAAACTCCATGGGTGAACGGAGAAAGAGAGACGTAGGTCCACAGTCTATCTGACTGGCCACCAAGGTGTATACTGTTCGTGCATTCTGTGGATGGTAGAGATCAAAGAGAATGTTCTCACTGGTCACAGAGCCATGCTCTTAGAACTACAACAGGACAAAAGGAAAAGTCTTATCTTTTCCTCTGTATGCACCCTAACAGCTTTATCTAAGCCTTTGGCTCTCCTGAAGCCAAACCGCCACCTAGCAGGGTTGTGCCACAGAGCGGGGGTTTTGTGGTGCTTTCCAGTGTACCTCATTGCACGCACGTTTTGTTGATGGGTGACCTTGTGTCAATCTAACCTGTTCCATGATCAGCTGAGCCTAACACAGGAGTCTTCTTGATGTGGTAAGGGCTCTAATGGTGTGTAAGTGCTCAGCCCATGCCCACCATTTTGTGGCTAAGATGTCCCTTAGCAACAACACCTTTTACTTCACGTGCCCATCAGCCCACAGCAGAGTTCATAGGACAAATAACATAAAAGACAAAGGCAAAGGAAAACAAAGACCATCTCTTGGAGGAAAGGGATCAGCAGCCAAAGAGTACTCTATCAAATTTAACCAAAGAGTCACTTAGCCCAAGGAACTAGTTTTGCAAACACTTTCTCTGGCTAATCTAAATTCAGGAAGAGAGACAAAGGGCTCTCATCTCTTCATTCTCACTTCATCAGACTCTGCACGTAGAGATTCCAGGATGCTGACATGATAAGAAATCTTGCTTTCTGCCAGCTGTGTGTCAGATGTTCTGGGATCTCTCAGCAGCAGTGTTGGGGGGAATGGTGTCCTGATCTTTTATGACATCCACAAACATTTTGAGAAAAATAGGTGAGTTTTGGAGATTGGTAAGGATAGGTGGGCTTTGACTTGTTTCTAAATTGTTAAAGTATCCTGCTGACTGTGTCAACTGTCAGGGAGCAAGAAATCCTGTCCACTCCAAGGTCCTTTGAGCTGGACTAAGAATCAAGTTGACATGAGACAGATTAATAGGAGAAAATCAAATTTCATAGTGTACTAATGGGGAATCCACACAGACATGGAAATTCCAAAGACAGGCAGGCAAAATGAGGTATATATGTCTTCCTGAACTAAGGAGAAGCGGGTAGAGGTCTGGGACTTCAAAAGGAAAAAATACTATTCACAGGGCAGTAAGAAAATGAGCAGATGTTTGGTAATGAGACGTTTGCCCTGCTCTACAGATGGGTCACTCAGATAAAATTTATCTCTGGTAATAACCATTCTTCTGGGAAAGATTTCCAATTTAGATTCTTCTGTGTAGTTAAGGGAGGGGCAAAGAGTTTCTCTGGAACTCACAAGGTCTCGACTACTTTCAGCTCAAAATAACCTTCATGCCAAAGTGACCTGCCCCGAGAGTAATAATAGCACCAACCACTGCCTTGGTGCCCAGTAGGCTTAAATCTACTGGGATAATTAGCCTAGAAAATTCATGAGTCAAGATGTCCACACAGTGGGCCCCACAAAGTCTGAAAAGGAGGGACAGATAAAGCCAGAAAGGTGGTAGACCAAGTGTGGGTACATGCAGAAACATTCATCACTGTGGCTATTTGGGGGAAAAATAATTTATACATATATAAATGTATTGTTTTTTTCTACATATTTAGTCCAAATGTTTGTTAAGATATCTGAAAACAACGCCAGACCCACCCCCACTCCCTCTTATTTTTACCTTAAAAACAGTGTTACAGAGATATCCAAATGATCAAGAGGAAGATCTTAAATACACAAGGATTTCCTACTTTTTTTCTTTTCTTCTTCTTTTTTTAAAGATTTTATTCATTTATTTGAGAGAGAAAGAGTGAGAGAGCACAAGCAGGGGGAGAGGCAAAGGAAGAGGGAGAAGCAGACTTCCCGCTGAGCAGGGAGCCCAATGTGGATCCCGGGATCATGACCTGAGCCTAAAGCAGATGCTTAACAGACTGAGCCACCCAGGCACCCCAATGATCTCTTAATTTATCACCACATGCATGATGTAAATAATCACCCACAGTGCTGAGTTGGGTAATGTCCTTTTAACTGAATTATAAGTCAATTCAGGATGGGGGTGTTAGATTTCAGACATTAGTGGCAGCGAACTGTAGAAGAAAAGCAGGACGCTATGATTCGTGACCTAGAAAGAGGAAAAACAGTTTCTAATTTCCACTCATCCTTGGTGTCGTGATATGTTTCAGAAACTCACTTAAAATTGAGAAAATAAGCTATTCCTAATTATACTCAAGTAAGGAAATAGTTCGTTTATGACTCTAAGAAGATTAGAGAATCTTTAGTGTGTTTGTTTAGAAACTTAGCCAAAATTTTCTTCGGAGGCATAAACCTGGTTTTCCCTTTCCCTAAAAAAAAAAAAAAAAAAAAAAAAAAAAACAAACTTTAGTAAAACCATATGTGTGTGTATACACACACACACATTTAAAGATTATTTATTTATTTTAGAAAGAGAGAGAGAGTGCGTGCATGCGCAGGGCGGGGCAGAGAGGGAGAGAGAGAATCTTAAGCAGGCTCCACACTCAGCACGGAGCATGATGTGGGGCTTGATCTCATGACCCTGAGATCATGACCTGAGCTGAAATCAAGAGTTAGACGCTTAACCGACTGAATGAATCACCCAGGTGCCGCAAGCCAAACATATTGGAAAAAGGGGGGGGCTTCACATGCAATTACTCCATTCAGAGCTCTTGACAATGATCTCACCTCTGCTCTGAGTATGAGATTTTTGCACTTTATTGCACATGACTCTGGAACAGAGACTTTGTCGTTCACCATTCTCTTCCCTCAGTGCTTGGCACATAGCAGGCATTCAATGAGTGTGCATTGAATGAATGGATAAATGATATGACATTAACCCGTATTTATTTCTTTTTGGGCTGTCTTTGTCAATTTTTGGTATTGATTTTATGTGTCCATTACTGAGAAGGAGAAAGGGGTGGGGGAGGAAGGAGACAGGTTTCAAGGGCTAAGGACTGAGCCCTGGGGTGCTCCTGTTGTTCAGAGCCCACGTGGAGGGGGAGGTGCCGCAAAAAAACCTGAGTAGGAAAAGCCTGTAAGTTAGAACAGAAACCAGCAGAGTGTATTAGCACAGAAACTGGGATGGTTGGGTGGTTCCAGGAGAGTGGTAGAGACTGCCTCTACCACTGGAACTCAAGTAAGACAAGGATCAAGGTGTGTCCCTTAGATGTGGCAACATGAAAGGAATCCATGATCTAGACAAGAACAATTGGAGTGAGTGGTAGGTACTCACCAGGAGAGCACGGAGAGGGGATGGACAGTGAGCAATTTGTGGTGAAGAGTGTGGACCACTTGTTCCAGAGGTTTTACTGGGAAGGGAACCTAAGAGAAGTGGAGAGAAGGCTAGAAGGCCATGGGCTCAAGAAGGGGGGGGGTTATTTGTTATTTTTTATTTGTTTGTATCTTAAGATGGGAGATGAGAGAATTTCTTGTATGCTGTTGGCAATGATCCAGGAGAGAAGATAGAGATGATGACAATGATGTAGGAAGGAAAGGGGACGTTGTAGGAGAGAAGTCCTGGAGCAGTTGGGCAAATGTGGTTCAAGTAAGGTGTTGACCATGGTTAGCCACATGGACTCTGCCACAGTGAAAGAGAAAGAGAAAATGGGGTTCTAGTACACAGTGTATGTGGCGGGAATGGGGCAGGGGGTACACTGATTTGGGGGTGGATGGGTAGGAAACCAGGAGATCAGCTGGACATATGTGTGGGGGGGGATGCTATAGGGTTAAGAAGAAATGAAACCAATTTAAAGAATTGTCTTGAAAAGTAGGAAAGCAAACTATGGAGGAATGTGTGGTAGGACTGCAGTGCTGAGTGTCCATTTGAGTTCTAGTGTCATGAAGTTGAACTGTGACAGACAAATTTGGGGATTTTCCCAACACTCATGGTGGGAATAAAAATTGTTGCCACTCTTCTGGAGAGCAGTATCTTTTGACCCAGCAATCCCCTTCTAGAAATCCATCCTAAAGATAGTTGGACAAGTTTGCAAAGATGTATATACAAAGATGTTCAACAAAATATAATTGGTAGAAAATAATTGGAAAGTACCTAAATATTCAACAATAAGGGATTGGATAAATAAATTATGAGATATCCATGGATATTTTGCAGCTGTTGAAGACTATATGTCTACACTTGTTGATATGGATAGAGAGCCAAGATGAGTTACGACTGAGAATAGAAAATTGCGGCTTTCAAAGAGGCACATAGAGTGAAACCTGATGTGTTGAACTCTGACACAGTTGCTACAGAGTTCTTGGCTGATCCCACGGGGTGGACAGGAGCTGGGATGGCCCTTTTGAGGTGTCTGGAATCAAAGCAAGGGCCCAGGGTGGGAGTGAAACGTTGGCTGAGGCAGAGCCCTTCAATGGAGAGCAGTTCCCAGTGGGGGACTCAGCAGCCAACGCGCCCCACAGCTGAGGGAGCAGAGTTTCTCTGTCCTGAGGGGACATCTGGGGAGCACACCACAGCGTCCGCGGGAGACCTGCAGTTCCCAGGCTATATAGTTACAGAGGTAACTGTAATGTCTGTCGTGTGTTCCTCTTTGGGCTGTGAGGAGCTAAGGAGATAATGCACAGGAAGTTGCTCTTTCAACTGTGACAACTATCAAAGGTGATGTTTTGTTATTCATCATTATCTGTTCTATCTTGCCTCTTAGTCACCTTCACTAGGCCTGAAGAATCACATTTTCCCTTTCTCTTTAGCTTTATTCTTGGGTCACTGACACAGGATAAAAATAAGAAGAAAAAGCAGGGTAGAATTCTAAAAAAGAAAGGGTCCTGGGCGCCTGGGTGGCTCAGTGGGTTAAAGCCTCTGCTTTCGGCTCAGATCATGATCTCAACGTCCTGGGATCGAGGCCCGCATCGGGCTCTCTGCTCAGCAGGGAGCCTGCTTCCTCCTCTCTCTGCCTGCCTCTCTGCCTACTTGTAATCTCTCTCTGTGTGTCAAATAAATAAATAAAATCTTTAAAAAAAAAAAAAAAGAAAGGGTCCTGTGCTTTTCTGCCTGGCTTCTGTACAATCCTCAGTGGGTCCTGTCAGGAGCTTGGGCCTTCCCCCTTGGCCAGGGGGTGGACCCCCTCTCCCTGGCCAGGGTAGGGGTCTGAGTAGGCTTGGGGAATGACCTGCAAAGGTCTTCTGACCTGCTTCCCCACCGAGACACAGGCCCATGGATTATCCTGGAAAGATAGGAAAAGCCAGTCGAGGCAACCACATTTCACAGTAGCAAGAGCAAGTTGTGAGGGAAAAACCAAAGCTGAAGTGAAAATCTGAAGAGAGGCCACAAATACCTTTCTTGTGGAGAGTCATACAAGGGGAAAGCAGAGAAAATGAAGACTTTTTTCCTGACTTCTACGGAGAATTTTGTTTTCCTGTGAAGCTTGTAAACATCCCTTTAAAGAATGTGTGTGGTCACAAAAGTTGAAGGGCTGAACAAATTACCTCCCTGCTTCCAGATGGTTTTAAATGGTAGCAGAGAGGAGAAGGAACGAACGGTCAAAGCTCCCCGCCCACACCACAGGCCTCCCCTTCTGCTCTCCCTGGGCCACTAGCTCGGAAAGAGCTACTAGGGCTGCTTTTCAGACCCAAGGAATGCCTGCAGGCTGACTGACAGGCATTCAAGAATTAGAGGTTTGTATTTCCCACAAATGCAACCCGCCCTGAACCCCCGCCCCCCTTCAGGCTCTGAACTACTCAGAAGTGCTCAAACAAAAGACATGGGGCTCCTGGAAAACAATAGAGCACAACTGAGCAAAGAGAGAAAAAAACCACTCCTTCTGGAGAAGAAGAGAAAGATCTCTGTCCCCAGAAACACACACAAGAAAGAAAACACAGCCCTGCTCAGTGCCCTCAGCTGCCAATGAAATGCTGCGTCATGGGATCGCCAAGCAGCGATCTCATCATCTTTACCTGTGCCTTGAGCCAAGGTTATGAGTAAATGTGCTTATCCTGATTGTAGTTAAAGTATCTGCCTAGGTGCATCCAGACATGGGTTCCTAGACCAGCACTGAAAATCATGAGACTATGGGGGAATATTCACAATACATCCTTAACTGCAAATCGTTTAATAGGACATCGTTAACATAAACCAAACAGTACATTGGGTAGGATCCCAATTTTGAAAAACAAAATAAAGAACTCTCAATATGCCAAGTGAAAAGATGGGAGTGCCAGATACAAAATGTTCGTGTTTCTCTTTGTGATGGGATCATTTTCTTCTTCCTACTTTGCGGTGTCTTCTGATTTTTCCCCTACAGCGATCACCCATTTTTACTGTCACCTGAGAAAGAGGCACAAGTATAGTTTGGTCACAGGAGCTGGCTGCGTGGCTGTGAACACTTCACAGATATACAGGCACGTGCATACGTGGTCTAATATGTGGGGTATGTGCGTGCACCTCGTGCCCACATGTGCCCCAAAGCTCTGGGCCACTCCTTCCATCTCTGCCAGAGTGCTTTGTGTCTCTGGTGAAGCCTCAAGCCCTGTGCAACCTCACACCATGCTTCTGGAGAGATGATCTCCTGGAACAGAACCCCCAGGCTTCCACCAAGAGTTCCTGGCAGGTGGCCATTGCCAGTTTCGTGGTAATAGGGCCGCCAGGGACCCTGACCTTGGTCTCTGGCATCACACTCTTGGTAGGAGAGGGAGGAAGAGGAGAGGACCACTGTTTGCTGGCCTGCAGCTTTGCTCACATGCCCTTTGGCAGAAGGGCTCACACGTGGTGCTACGTTCTATAGGGTTAGAGAGGACACCTCCAGAGAGCTGAACCTGAAAATTGCTGAGCTCCAGGGACAGGAGAGAGACTCTGCCGGAAGAAGCACCCGCAGGCCTTTGCTACTCAGCTGAAGAAGGAAATAGAAGAACTGCCTGATCCTCCAGCTTTATGTTCCCATCCCCACTTTCAGAGGTTCTGGATCTCCTCTGCCAGTAACCACTTTCTATCCTCACAGGGTAGTGCCACCCCTTTTCTCTAAGGCAATTTAAACAGAACAGTGTATTTGGCAAAGGTTCATATTCTCCTGTGCCCTCTTCCTTTCCTGTCCTATTGGCCCTTCTCCCAGTCTATTGTTCTCATTATGAAAGCCCATAAATCCTTAGCTGCCAGGGCATTGTCTTCAGGGCTTAACTCTACCATGACCACATACCTGTAAATGATTAATAAGCAGTGTTTGGCTAATAAGTAACATTCAGCTCTGATATTAATAACAGATTTTTAAAGCTAGACACAGCTGGTGACAATTTAGTGACACCGGGTCACCTTAGTTTTTTATGCGTTAGCTTGGAGGAGAGACTGAACACTGCCAGATGTCACCAAACTACAAAACAAAACAAGACAAAAAACCCAAATGTAACAGTGTCCTAAGAGAGGAACCTGGAGAGGGGTGTGTGTGTGTGTGTGTGTGTGTGTGTGTGTGTGTGCACATGCATAAGAGATTCCTGCTCTTCTCATGTGTCACCTCCTGAGACCCTGTGGGTCTATCTCATCAATGATAACTCTCCACAGCTCTTCACATCCCTAGAGCAAGTACATTTTCTTGTCAGGGCTCACTGGTTGGCCATGGGTCAGAAATTAAAAATGTCCTAGAAAAGTTGGGGAGAGTTCCTTGGTAGTAAGGCATCAAGCAGCATTCTTGACCAGCCATGTTTGTTCAGCCATATTGAATAGCTTACTCAATGCTAAGTACTTCCAAGGGCTGGGGTTACAAGAAGAAAACTTTCATCTTCCTAGGGCTTCACTTGTATGTGTTTATGTATGTGGAGGGCAGGGTGGTGTGTGTGTGGGTTACCCTGAACAGAAATTGTTTGACCTTACTCAGCTGTGGCAGGTGGCTCTGGAGCTCAAGCCCCTCCTAGCACAGACATCTTTTTTCTAGCTCTTATCCCAGTAGGGACTGGAGTTCTTGCTTCGGTCAGAGAAGGGAGGTCCTTTGTTGGCTTTTTCCAGACCATATCATTGAGTGCAGTCCAACAGGAAACCTCCCCTAACCTCACTGATCACATGGGACCTTCTTTGGGTCAGGCCAAACTTTCCTCTTCCATCTCTCAAACTGGTTCTTCCCATACTCTTGGATTGGCTGCTTCTTGAGATAATCATCTTCTACTTGTCCTCAGTGTGGTAGTGTGGTAGCCAAAGATGGCTTTGCAACCATCTTTCAAGTTTCTCCTCATCACGCCCTCTTTATCATAAATAAAGATCCAAAAATGTCTTTATGTATATTAAATATGTAACATACAGAAAGGGACTCCTTTCTTCACTGAAAATAAAAAGCTATAGGGACGATGTATCTAGTCCATTTTGATTATAAATGCTGACCTTATGGAAGACTGGGGAGTAGGGACAGGCAGGGGAAGATCCCAGCCCAGACCCACTCCCTCTTAGGTAGTCCACAGTTTTTTCTATTTGCAATTCGAAGCCCCAGCAGAATGACTGATAGTGTGAATTACTTTCCTTCTTTTGAAGACAGAAAGAGACCCCTTTTTAGCAATGTCAGAGAGTTCACAAACTGCTGCCCAAATTCCCTTTTTTTACCCATGTGGACTCCTGTCCAGTATCTCCAAGGGCTGCTGATCTGCTGCCAGGAAGAAATGCCTTCCTCTTTCTCACTCTGCTTCCTTCTCCATAGATCAGCACTCCTGTCTTCCCTTTCCATGTGCTTTCTCTTCCTTCTCTGAGGAACGAATGTGATATCTGATGGCACATTGTTAGGCATCAGCAGTCTAATTACAGCTCCATCATTATCAATCTGGGTGTGCTGGGGAACGACTGGTAACCAATAAGAGATGACAAATTTCACTGTGCCATTTAGTTCTTCATATCACTTCGTCATTCTGACTCCTATTTAACCAGATGCTTTGTCAGGAATTCTAATTTAACTATTTGAAGGGCTAAAACAAGGGATTAACAGAACCCTTTCCCCTTTGGCACAGACATTTGACTTTTGGTTAATTTCGTTGCTCTGCTTCCCTGGAAACCTGATAAAAAAAAGTAAACATGGCCCTGATTGTAAACTGTATCCAGACTGGGACAACTGTACATACAGACTGGAAGCCATACCTCTGGGTGTCCCATAGGGCAGTGACTCTTGTAACTGGCATGACACCATAGGGACAACAGAAGCTGTGCCCGTGGAATATGGGGCTTCCAATAGAGGGTGACCCATATCCTTCCGACATGAGTCTCATCTCTTTACACAGGGCCAAAGAGAATAGCTTCTGACCTCAGTATGTATGGCTTTGTGGTCTGCTGCAAAGTGCTGAAGAAGAGCAATGCCATCCGTGTCCTGCTGATACCCTCTGCATCCTGGCCTGGGCCTCCTTTTGAGTCTACTGGTGCCCATGGAGCAAGGTGGTCTTGTGAGTCTGCATGGTTGGCAGAGCCTTAGAAGACCTCCTGGCAGACATGACAAGTGAGGTTTGACTCTTGTGGTTTAAACAAGAGCCTTTGCCTGTGAAGCTGTCTTTTGCATGAATCCACAGTCCAGTCAACTGGGTTTTTTGGTGTTTTTTTTTTTCGTTTTATGTTTGTTTGTTTGTTTGTTTACAAATTATAAGATAACACTGATGTAAAAATGGACAGATTCCTCTTGAGGACATTATACTAAATGAAAGAAGCCAGTCACAAAAGATTAGTACTGTAAGATTCCACTTATACGAGGGACCCAGAGACACAAAGTAGAAGGTGGTGGTGGAGGGGTGCAGGTGGAGGAGACAATGAGGAGCTGTTTAATGGCATAGAGTTCTGGTTTTACAAGGTGAAGAGTTCTGGAGATTGGTTATGCAACAACGTGAATGTACTTAATGCACCTGGAAATGGTTAAGATAGTCAATTTTAATCTTTGGGACATAGCAAAGGCAGTCCTGAGAGGAAAGTATATAGCAATACAAGCCCTTCTCAAGAAACAAGAAAGGTCTCAAGTACACAACCTAATCCTACACCTAAAAGAGCTGGAGAAAGAACAGCAAAGAAAGCCTAAACCCAGCAGTAGAAGAGAATAAAGATCAGAGCAGAAATCAATGAAATAGAAACCAAAAGAATAGTAGAACAAATCAATGAAACTAGGAGCTGGTTCTTTGAAAGAATTAATAAGATTGATAAACCCCTGGCCAGACTTATCCAAAAGAAAAGAGAAAGGACTCAAATTAATAAAATCATGAATGAAAGAGGAGAGATCACAACCAACACCAAAGAAATACAAACAATTATAAGAACATATTATGGACAACTCTACACCAGCAAATTTGACAATCTGGAAGAAATGGATGCATTCCTAGAGACATATAAACTACCAAAACTGAACCAGGAAGAAACTGAAGACCTGNTTGAACCAGGAAGAGATAGAAAACCTGAATAGACCCATAACCAATAAGGAGATTGAAGCAGTCATCAAAAATCTCTCAACAAACAAGAGCCCAGGGCCAGACAGCTTCCCAGGGGAATTCTACCAAACATTTAAAGAAGAATTAACACCTATTCTCCTGAAACTGTCTCAAAAAATAGAAATGGAAGGAAAACTTCCAAACTCATTTTATGAGGCCAGCATTACCTTGATCCCCAAACCAGGCAAAGACCCCATCAAGAAGGAGAATTACAGACCAATATCTTTGATGAATACGGATGCAAAAATCCTCAACAAAATACTAGCCAATAGGATCCANTCAATAGGATCCAACAGTACATTAAAAGGATTATTCGCCACGAATTTATTCCTGGGATTAATTCCTGGGCTGCAAGGTTGGTTCAATATCCGCAAATCAATCAATGTGATACAATACATTAATAAAGAACAAGAACCATATGATCCTCTCAGTAGATGCTGAAAAAGCATTTGACAAAGTACAGCACCCTTTCTTAATCAAAACTCTTCANAGGCAGAGAGGGCACATACATCAATATCATCAAAAACATCTACAAAAAACCCACGGCAAATATCATTCTCAATGGGAAAAAGCTGAGAGCTTTTCCCCTAAGGTCAGGAACACCACAGGAATGCCCACTATCACCACTGCTACTCAACACAGTACTAGGAGTCCTAGCCTCAGCAACCAGACAACAAAAAGAAATAAAAGGCATCCAAATCAGCAAGGAAGAGGTCAAACTCTCACTCTTTGCAGATGATATGATACTTTATGTGGAAAACCCAAAGGACTCCACTCCAAAACTGCTAGCACTCATACAGGAATTCAGTCAAGTGTCAGGATATAAAATCAATGCACAGAAATCAGTTGCATTTCTATATACCAACAACAAAACAGAAGAAAGAGAAATTAAAGAGTCAATCCCATTTACAATTGCACCCAAAACCATAAGATACCTNAACCATAAAGAAGCCAGTCACAAAAGATAAGATATCTAGGAATAAACCTAACCAAAGAGGCAAAGAATCCATACTCAGAAAACTATAAAGTACTCATGAAAGAAATTGAGGAAGACACAAAGAAGTGGAAAAACATTCCATGCTCATGGATGGGTAGAATAAATATTGTGAAAATGTCTATGCTACCTAGAGCAATCTATACATTTAGTGCAATCCCCATCAAAATACCATCAATTTATTTCAAAGAAATAGAACAAATAATCCTAAAATTTATATGGAACCAGAAAAGACCCCGAATAGCCAAAGGAATGTTGAAAAAAAAAACCAAAGTTGGTGGCATCACAATTCCAGACTTCAAGCTCTATTACTAAGCTGTAATCGTCAAGACAGTATGGTACTGGCACAAAAACAGACATATAGATCAATGGAACACAATAGAGAGCCCAGAAATGGACCTTCAACTCTATGGTCAACTAATCTTCAACAATGTAGGAAAGAATGTCCAATGGAAAAAAGACAGTCTCTTCAACAAATGGTGTTGGAAAAATTGGACAGCCACATGCAGAAAAATGAAACTGGATCATTTCCTTACACCACACACAAAAATAGACTCAAAATGGATAAAAGACCTCAATGTGAGAAAGCAATCCATCAAAATCCTTGAGGAGAACACAGGCAGCAACCTCTTCAACCTCAGCCACAGCAATTTCTTCCTAGGAACATCACCAAAAGCAAGGGAAGGAAGGGCAAAAATGAACTATTGGGTCTTCATCAAGATCAAAAGCTTTTGCAGAGCAAAGGAAACAGAAAAACCAAAAGACAAGCAACAGAATGGGAGAAGATATTTGCAAACGGCATATCAGATAAAGAGCTTGTATCCAAAATCTATAAAGAACTTACCAAACTCAACACCCATAAAACAAATAACCCAGTCAAGAATTGGGCAGAAGACATGAACAGATATTTCTCCAAAGAAGACATCCACATGGCCAACAGCACATGAGAAAGTGCTCAACATCACTCGGCATCAGGGAAACACAAATCAAAACCACAGTGAGATACCACCTCACACCAGTCAGAACGGCTAAAATTAACAAGTCAGGAAATGACAGATGTTGGCAAGGATGTGGAGAAAGGGGAACCCTCCTACACTTTTGGTGGGAATGCAAGCTGGTGCAGCTACTCTGGAAAACAGTATGGAGTTTCCTCAAAAAGTTGAAAATAGAGCTACCCTATGACCCAACAATCACACTACTAGGTATTTACCCTAAAGATACAAATGTAGTGATCTGCAGGGGCATGTGCACCCGAATGTTTATAGCAGCAATGTCCACAATAGCCAAACTATGGAAAGAGCCTAGATGTCCATCAACAGATGAATTGATAANATATACAATGGAATATTATACAGCCATCAAAAAACCGAAATCTTGCCGTTTGCAACGATGTGGATGGAACTAGAGGGTATTATGCTCAACGAAATAAGTCAATCAGAGAAAGACAATTATCATATGATCTCTTTGATATGAGGAATTTGAGAGGCAGGGTGGGTGGCCGTGGGGGTTAGGTAGGGAAAAAATGAAACAAGGTGGGATCAGGAAGGAGACAAACCATAAGAGACTCTTAATCTCATGAAACAAACTGAGGGTTACTGGGGGGTGGGAGGGTAGGGATAGGGTGACTGGATTATGGACATTGGGGAGGGTTTGTGCTATGGTGAGTGCTGTGAAAGGTGTAAGCCTGATGATTCATGGACCTGTACCCCTGGGGCAAATAATAAAAAAGGTCAATTTTATGTGATGTGTATTTGACCACCATTAAAAGAAAACTTTGACAGGATCCTCAGAACATCACCCGTAACTCATATTTTCAATGATTGGGCTTATGCTAAATATTTCCAAGTTTTACTGTAAGTTGTATAGGAAATTTTTTGTGTCATCTTCCCAATACTGTCTTCCAGTTGTGGTTAAAAATCACTTATATTTCATTTATCACTTGACCAACTGACAGTTTCGGCTATCAGTCACCACCCTGGGCTCCCATGTAAGCGGATACAATGCCCCTTACTAACAGAAGATGCCACCTAGGGGTCATTGTGGAACTACAGGCGGCCAGGCAGAGAAGAAGTAAGGCCTCCCCCCAGGCCTCCCACTCCTTGAGGGGAAGAAGCACTGGAAAGGGAGCCAAACCTAAGCACCACCCTTTCCCCCACCATCCATCCAGTCAGTATACTTCCCAAGATCTTGCTGCTATGAAAAGAAAGATCTCCCAGTATTTACAGTACTTGAGGTTAGAATAATAATCTTTTATGGATAGAGTACTAATATCTTGCTAATAAAAGCTTCAACTCCTAAGCATTTATTATTTTCTTCAGACAATACAACAACTCCAGTGCAAATAAAGCTAAAAATTCTTGCACAAACTCTTGTGCCCACTTAGGAATGTGATAAGAGTAGTTTGGGAGACTGGCCAAATGATTTTGTGTTTGGTAATTTGCGACAAGCCTGTATTATCTTATGGAATCCCAGGTCACAGAACGTTAGACCTTCAACAGCTTTAGAGACCAGCTGGTTTAGAGACCATCTAGAGACCAGTGGGTCTCAATCATTATAGTGACCCAGCCTCCTTTGACATTCCGATACAAAATGAGAGGCTTTTGTCCCATGAAAGGCTATTCTACACAAAACTTTGCAAACAATTTTAAAGCATTCATGGATGCCCAACCTCCACCCCAAAGTTCATCACAGATTGAGAATTCCTGCTCTAGTCCCACCCCGTGGTTCTCCAGTGGGGTTTCTGAGATACGCCACACAGGAAGAAGTGGCCTGGCAGAGCTACAGGCTGGAAGGAGATGTGGTCCCACACAGAAGGTGGTGTGGTGTCAGAGCCTAGCCTAGTAAAACCTCTCCCAGGAGTGCACGTGTTCTCTGTAGAGGAGCGGGCTAGGAGGGTGAAGACAGAATGGGGGAATCCACTCAGAGTCAACAGCCATGAAAAACAAGCATTGATTGTCTTACTGACTGGAGAGGAAGAGGGACATGAGTAGGTGGCAATCCAGGGATAGTCAGAAGGAGAGTGGACAATGACCCATTGGCTGAACAGAGATGACAAATGGGGGAATTTGGCAGCAACATGGGTTGTGAATACAATCGGAGTACAGGACAAATAATAGTTAACGTAGCAGAAGGGCAGCAAAGAGCTGTAGACCAAGAGAAGCTCCAGAGGACCTCTGCAGAATTGCAAAAGGAAGTCTGGCTTCCCTGGGAGACCTCTCCTGGGGGACTTCTACAAAAAATCCCTAGACAGAACCGGAAGACTGGAAGATAGGACTTCTACCTTAGTGGGTAGAAATGTTGCTCCTTGGGTTCTTGCTACAAATGGATACTTTGATTCACTGGGAAAGGAATGGTGGGGGAAGAGCCAATTCTGATACATTGTGGCTTAAGTTCCCCACTGAAGGAGGCAGGAGTCACACAGGACTCCAGGTGAGTCTCTCAGGGCTGCTACCTGGGGGAGCACCCAGCTGGCATGGACTTTGTAGCAAATTAACAAAACTCAGTCTGAAGCTCAGTTTCCTTGTCTACAAGAGAGGATCGGGACTTGTTGAACATCAACTTTCCTTCCAACTAGGAAAACCTTCTGCTCCTCTGACCAAATTGGAAGGCCAGGGTTGGGTTCTTTCAGCAGATCTGAGTGAGTCATTTCTGAATTGTCTGTATGAGCACTATCCTCTTCACTCAGATATTCCCTTGAGGCAAAATTTTTTGGAAATTTGGGCAAGGGAGACTCTAAGAGGCTGGAAGGAAACCTATAAGAGGCTGAAAATCACGTCCCATAATTAAGAAAGAAAATGAAAAGGATGATGATCAGGATTGGAGTTATATTCAAGGTGATGGATTCCAAGAGAATATACCAGCAGACTTGGGTCTCGCTGGACAACAAAGGCGGGGCAAGCTTGCAGGGTGACTAATGCAATGGCTCCCATCCCACTTCTGCACGATGCACAGCTCCATGTTCAGTTCCATTCTCAGGCTGGGATGATATGGCAATTGCAGCAATATGGCCAGCCCTGATGTTTGTACATTTCAGTGTCCAGGGAGAGAGACTCTCTCCTCCTATGGCTGTCTCTTAAGAGTGGGGAACTTGCCAGAAGCCCCAGCAAATCTCATGAAACCACACTGGTTCACATGCCCATTCCTGCACCTATCACTGGCAAGGGTGAGGAGATCGTGCTCAGACAATTTAGGCCTACCCGAAAGGTACAAGGACTACAAGGGGGGAGGGGGAACACTTGACAAAAGCCGAGGCTTGTTGGAATGATGAAGAATGGCAGTTGAGCAGACCACCATGGGGGCCTACCACATGCTACATTTCAAAAGTCTGACCTCATTCTTCTTTGCAGAATCATCTTTTGAAATACAATGGGTGTGTGACCATGTTCCCCATTTTACAGATGGAGTAATTAAACTTGAGGTCACACGGTTGAGTTAGAGCTTGGGACAGAAACATCACTATTCAGAAACCAGGGCTTTTCTATGTATATTCCAAAAGGTATAAATTCTTGGATTATCCTTTTACCCAGAAAGCCTACTGCTGGGGATTATTATAAGGAAATTATTATGATTCATTATTATAACGAATGGGAATAAAGAGAGACAAGAATGTTTACCCAAATATATATATATATATATATATGTATACATACATATACATATATATATATTTAAGTATTAGAATTAGTAAAAAAAAAAAGTCTGTTAGGTTTACAACGTTCTTTAGTAAATAATTTTCTTTTCACTAGAACACTGATTTTCATGCCTAGCTGCCGGGTACCAGAGGGTTCCACAAAAGACTGCTGGAAATAACGCGGGGGACTAACGACAAGCGCCCTCACAGTGGCCGGTGCGACAGTCCCTCACAGTGGCCGGTGCAACAGTCCCCTTGGACCGCTCCTCACAACTGATGAAATCTTAGCTTAAGAGACGTCGCTCAGGAGCTTCCTAAAATTTCTTGCCCTCCACTGCCTTCAAAGAGTGGTCACTGTATCCACGGCTGATGAGCGAAGCACAGTATATGCTTTGGAGACCACGGGCGGGGGGTGGGGGGAACAAAATGGTACAGATTCTCCTTAAGACAACACTTACGGTAATAATTATTTCTGGAGTTCCTGGCATTTGGTGCCTAATAAGTACTGCATAAGTGAAGAGATGCTAGGCCAGGAAAGATTATTTGAAAATAATAAGCAGTGAAATCACTAATTTCCAGATGCTCAGCGTAATCCCTTCTCCCAGTTACATTTGGTGGAGGACAGAATGACTCTCATGCACTCCGCTTTTTCCGAACTCATTCTCGGGCCTCCCGACCACCCAAGTATGCAGGCATCCCATGTTGATCCCCGCTGTCACGGATGAGAAGCACTTTCTCTTCTGTTGACCTTCTAGCCCCTGGTGATTCTGTCTCCTGAACAGACGGAAAGTACCCAGGAAACAGCATAACTGAAAAATTCACATTTTCAGCCTCAAAGCAAAACCCCAAAGGGAAAAAAAAAAGCCTAAAGGAATTTAAGGTCCAAAGTTATTCAGGTCAGAAGCTAAAATGAACTGGCCTACCCTACAGTCTTCAAATAGGTAAAGACTGGAGGCTGCCAGATCCTGAATAAGTATCTTTTAAAAAGAGTACATCCAAGGGTACCCCTGTGTCCGCTGTGCTTTGAAGACAAATAGCACCCCCCCTAATTAGAAACAGCTTTTTATTCACATGCCAGATGTCCATGCTTCCCTTCCAGTTACTTTCAGAAACATCGTAAAGATCCATTAGCAACAGTGTGAAGTACCCTTTAAAAAAAATCTGTTCATCCTTATGAGTTCCGTCTGATACAAAGATTGCAGTCTGCTTATTCCTAAGACTTGGGTTTTGTTTTTTTGGGTTTTTTTTTTTTGGCAGGATGACTATGTGTTTGACTTGAACTTTTACTACCAGGAATACTATCACATATTTGGTTTAATCACAAAGAGCAGTCTTATAAAACTTTTAACCAAATGTTTTATATCCCATGCATGCACATACACACACACACACACAGCCCACATTAGTACACCCTGAGCACTCCCTAAACATAATAAGAACAATCGAAAGTTCTTGGAAGCACAGGGTCCATATCATGAAGTAACAGTTCTTCTGAACTCTGCACTGGTCAGATCACTTGGGAATAAACCGCTAAGTTCTAGAAACCACATGTGGCCAATTCAAGTAACCCCAGAAACTGGGAATAGCACGACCACTGTGGACTTCAGACTTCTTTAGGGCAGGGCCTGTGTCATGTCCTGTCTGGTACCCACCCCTGGCACAGTGGCTCATACACATAACATGTCTGCTGAGGGGTGTCTGGCTGCTTCAGTCAATGGAGCATACGATCCTTGATCTTGGGGTTGTGAGCTCAAGCCCCATGTTAGGCATAGAGCTTACTTAAAAATAAATAATATTTGCTGAATGAATGAATGAGTAATAAATCCATGCTTTAAGCATAATTGTCAAACAAGTACATATATTTAACCTGGGAAATAAAAGATATAGAGGACGTGACATCTCATTTGAAAGACTTGAAGGGTCTTATAAATAAAGAACAAAGAGATTTATTTCCTTTTGTTCTTTGGAGCAGAATTTGAGTTACTTAGTGAAAACTACAGGCTCCATATCATCATTGTTCTGGGTATCTACCTTGGGGAACTATGGGATGCTTGGCTATGTTCCAGGTGCTCAATTTTAGTTTGAATACTATAGAGATATAGAAAAAGAAATTTGGGCTTGTGGGCAAATCAATAATTTCTTTAAGAAATCTTTATTGTGGGTGGTGCCGGATGACACTGAGAGCAAGGTAGGTGGCTAACAATAAAAGGCAGGACTTCTTCCCTTTCAAAACTTGTTGTCTAGTCGGGAATGCAAATGAGTAAACAGGTGATCACGGTATACATGGGGGAGGAGGGATGGAACCTGTGGCAGTCCTTGGGTGCTCAGGAATCCCTGAAGGCTTAGATCAACTGATAATGCAGGAGATGGGTCAGCTGATTCAGCATGCAAAAAGCCCCAGGCACAAGAGAAGGATACTTCCGAGAGCCCTCCATGACTGACCCCTGAATCTTTAAACCAAACACACTTGCCACTTCCAGTTCTACTCACTCTTGGCCCAGGGAGCCTTCTCCTATTTTAGTCCTGCAGATCAGCCTTGATGGCTGTCTTTTGCTTTTCACATTCTGATTCTCATTGCAAAGGCTTATTTTGAGATTCAGTATTTCTTTTTTTTTTTTTTAAGATTTTATTTATTTATTTCACAGAGGAAGAGAGATCACAAGGAGGCAGAGAGGCAGGCAGAGAGAGAGAGGGGGAAGCAGGCTCCCCACTGAGCAGGGAGCCTGATGCAGGCTTCGATCCCAGGACCCTGAGATCATGACCTGAGCCGAAAGCAGAGGCATTAACCCACTGAGCCACCCAGGCGCCCTCAGTATTTATTTCAATCCTGGTCTATCTCTGAGGGAGTCAGGCCTCTAGCAGAAACAGAGCTCTCCAAGTAGAGATGGAACTGGGGATATTTGATCTTAGCCAAGACATCACTATACCAGGGCCGGACGTAACATGCTGGAACCAAGAGCCAAGCTTCAGTGAAGCTACCACTCAACCTGACCTGACTGACATTTGAAAAGCAGCAAGACAATGGAAATGTTTTGGAATTAGATCGTGATGATGGTTACACATCTTTGTGAGTATACTAGAAATCACTGAAGCATACACCTTAAATGGGTGACTTTTATGGTACGTGAATTATATCTCAAGAATAACGATTTTTAAAAAAGCAACAAGCAATGGCTGCTGGGGGAGGCTGAGCTTCATCTCTGGTTAAACTTCCTGCTTTTCTTGTGTTTATTGTAATGGGAAGTATTTGTTTCTAGGCATAATATTTTTGCCATCTTTAGAAATTCCTGACAACCTATAGGCATGAAAAAAATTGGATTAGTGCTCACTCTATACACAGTGTATTAATTAATAACTAAATAATGACATGTTGTCAGATTCATGATTTATCCTTGTAAGCATGCTTTCATATTTGTCATCACGGGTGGTACTGAGTAGTGACAGAGCATCTGGGGAGGCCCTGATTTTGCCATTAGTGAAGCCCTGGTTGGGGGGCAAGTGTCCTAGAACCTCTGGGTCTCTTTTTCCTCAGCTCTGACATGAGGGGTTAGACTCACTGGACCCAGCTTGTCCTCATGATTCTGTGACTCTTTGACTTTGGAAATCTTCAGAACAACCCCAAAGGTAAGTAGGCAGAGGTTTTTGTCCATATTTTACCCATGAAGAAACTAAGGGCCAGGACTGATTAGTATTTGAATCAGGACCAGAAGTGAGTTCACTTGAATTCTAGTCCAATACTTCTTCTAGTGGGAGAGAAATGTGGACCCTTCATCCCAAGAATTTTCCATCTAAGGCTATTCAGCTGGTGAGGGTTGGAGGCAAGATCATAGGCTCTGAGGGAATAAGCAAGGGAGGCAGGAACATCCGGAAGGGCCGGTGGGACCTGGGTCATGGCCACTGTGGAGGAGGTAAGTCGGCAAAGGTTCTTTGCTGAGGAATTTGCATTCCCTAGAGCAGAAGGAAAGCAGGAGTTGCCAGGAAACCCTGAGTTTTTCAATTTGGCCATCAGTACATAACTGAGTTTTTATAGGAAACTGCTCAGCTCTCTGGAAATTTTATGCAGTATAAATATGGCCTTGGAATTCTACATATGTGCTTAGCAAAAGGCAGAAACAGTTTGGAATCCCTGCATTTGGAAGATATGCTTGTATTATTATTATAATTACTTTCAGTAGAACTGTATAACATGAAATTGTATTGTTAAATGGAATTTAATTTTCTGATCTTTGTGACTTCTTGGTAAAAAGTAAAACCCAAGCAGAGGGAAGGTGGAGTGGAAAAAGCAGTTTATTCTGAATCAGAAAACCTAGGTCATGAATGGCTTCTAGCTAACTGACTGTGTGTCCTTAGACAATTCCCTTGGTCTCTCAGATCTTCAACTTCCTCACCTGCAAATAAAGGAGTTTGAGGAAATTATCTTTAAAGTCCAGCTCAGCTCTAGAATGCTATGATCAGATACCATATACTTGACCACATTCGTCTCCCTATACCTTGGGGATTTCAGTCTCCTACAGCCTGACACATCGCCCTCATTCCTCTTTGCCCTTGAAACAAGAAGGCCGGCACTGTCTGGTGCCACTTCTAAGAGCTAGCTATAGCAGGTGACACTCAGTGGCTCTCCCATGACTGTCTGCCCTGCTTGGAAAAGTAACCTTGGAGGAATATATTGAGCCTGAGTGTGGCTAGAAAGCCAGTGCATTGGCTCTGGAGTCAGACAGACCTGGGCTGAATCCTGAGTCTGTCACATACTAGTGATCCTTGGGCAAGCAAGTTCACCATGCCTGGTATGTAGGGAGCACTCAGTGAAGGTTAGCTGTGTAGGACAGCACAACCTTGTAAAACCACAAGAGATGGTCAATATCACACCGGCTGGATTTCTAAGAGGAAACACCATCCCTCTTTGGTAACAGGCCCAGCCAGTCATGGACCTGAGGAAGTTGATCTCCATCGAAAAAGAAGAGCATTTGACTTAACATTTGAGTAAATTGCTTAAATTCTTATGAAGGAGTAGCCTGAGAGAAAAGGCAAAGAGAGAGAGGGGATGGATGAGAATTGAAGGAACAAGAGAAGAAACAGTAGGTTGTGCCTGAGGTTAATGTGATAATTTCTATTTTACGATAAAGGCATTTCTAAGCAACTTCTAACCATTTTATCGAGAAGGAGGAAAGAATTAGCTAACTTATATTCCACTTAGAGAAATGCATGTGTATTTTCTCTGCATGTGGAATTTGTTTAAAAGTTCGGCGCTGCGTGCTTTTAAATATATGGCTATGTTCTGGGCATGCACATTCCATCTAACATTACCTTTCTCCCTCTCTTTACTGTATCATTGATTTTCTTCCCAGCTTCAGGCTCAGAGCAGACACCACACCTGGTAGTTTGACACCAGCTGCCAGGGACCACACATGAACCTGTCAACCGCAGTGGAAGAGCAGAGCAGCACAGAGTCTCAGACTAGTCCAGGCAGGCCTGCAGCTGCCACACTCTGATGCACTTAAAGCCACAAGTGGCTAAAACATGATCTCTGAATCCAGATGTCCTTGGTTCACATTTTGACTCCACCATTTCCTAGATGTGTGACCTACGGCAATTACTTCCTTTTCTTTTTTCTTTTTCTTTTTTCTATTAATCTATTTAGAGCTCAGGTTGAAATCTACCAAACTAGGGATGCAGGGGTGGCTCAGTTGGTTAAGCATCTGCCTTTAGCTCAGGTCTTGATCTCAGGGTCCTGGGATCCAGCCCCACACTGGGCTTCCTGCTCAGAGAGGAGCCTGCTTCTCCCTCTCTCCTTGGGGCTCCCCCTGCTTATGCTCTCTCTCTCAAATAAATAAATGAAATCTTTTTTTTTTTTAAAGCAAAGTAAAACATTGAATGACACCCATGGAAGAACAACTAATCCAACTTTTCTCAAAAATTTTTCATTATAGTAAAGTACATATAACCTAAAAGTTACCATTTTAACCATTTAAGTGTACGGGTCAGTGGTAGTAAGTACATTCATACTGTTGTGTAGCCATCATGACCATCCATCTCCAGAGTTCCTCATCTTGCAAAACTGAAAACCTATACCCATGAAACAACAACTCCTTATTACCTCTTCCCGCCCCTGCCCAGCCTCTGGCAACCACCAATCTACTTTCTGTCTCCATGATTTTGACTATTCTAAGTACCTCATAAAAGTGGAATCATACACTATATGTGTCTTTGTGGTTGGCCTATGTCACTCAATGTCCTAAAGTCTCATCCATGTTATAGCATGCATCAGAATTTCTTTCCTTTTAAAGGCTGAATAATATTCTATGTGTATATACCATATTTTGCTTATTCATTCATCCATCAATGGACACTTGGGTTGCTTCCAATGCTGCTATGAATGTGGGTGTACAAATATCTCTTCAAGACCCTACTTTCAATTCTTTGGAGTACATATCAAGAAGGGGAAATTCCTGGATCACCAGAGAACTCTATTTTTAACTTTTAGAGGAACCACCATACTGTTGTCTACAGTGGCCAATCCAATTATTATTACCCTGTCCATCATCATCATGTTTTCACAACATGCTTATAAAAGTCAGAGCCACCATCTATCATACCAAACAGTGTGCTATTGAAGATGAAGCTAAAATAACTGCGCTATTTAGACTTGAGTCCTCTTAAGCAGCTTGATACCATGTGGAATCAGGTGTTCTCTGGACCAGATCATTTCCCCCCAAACATTGCAATATGCCTAGCCCTCTCATTATATGAGGTTCCCATATGATTTCTCCACCTTCTCTCTAAGATTCAGAGTGTTTGTATATATAGGCCTTCAGGATCTAACCTGAGAAATAGGCAACAGACAGCTAGTATTATGTTCAAATTACAGACTGAGAAGATGAGATACACAGAAAGACATAAAACTGCTCTGCAATTTGGAAGACCATGTACAATGCTATAAAAATGTCTCACTGGACTCTTGACCACATAAATCATTATTTTTATTGCCCTCTCCCTAGATGAGATACGGATTAGTTTGAGAGAGTTGTTTATAGTTTGGCAAGCTATTAAGTAAAAGAACCTAATTTCAATTCTCCATTCTGGTGAGTGGTAGGAATAAAGGGAATTTAGGGAAAGAGGAAATGATAAGCATGGGAAGGAAATGTCACACCTAATAGTTTTGTTTAGAAGCCTACTGGAGGGTGCCTGGGTGACTCAGTGGGTTAAGCCTCTGCCTTCGGCTCAGGTCATGATCTCAGGGTCCTGGGATCAAGTCCCGCATCGGGTTCTCTGCTCAGCAGGGAGCCTGCTTCCCTCTCTCTCCCTGCCTGCCTCTCTGCCTACTTGTGATCTCTCTCTCTCTCTGTGTCAAATGAATAAATAAAATCTTAAAAAAAAAAAAAAAGAAGAAGAAGAAGAAGCCTACTGGATAGTCCGTGCATTTAATTTATCCAAGCAGGGGCATGGGGTCAGGTGGAGTGGGTTGAATTCCTAAGCCACCATTATGTTAATGTTAGTTCTCACAACTCCCTTTCCACAGTAAGCCTGGGACTGAGGTAACAACAGCTTGGTGAGTTAATGCGTGACTAGGATGTCACAAAGAAGAGGTCACAGAAGCACAGGAGAGAAAAACAGCTCATTTCTTCCATCTTTCTCAACGTTTCTTGCTCCTCCTCTGTTGTCCTTATCCATTTTTCATTTCATCCATTTCCTCTTTCTTCCCTTTCATTTCCTCATTTCGGGACAGTGAGAGGTCACAGTCGTGCTGCCAACAGTTGCGACACTCTCAGTAGTCATGGCTGCCATGAAGCTCGGGTTAGACCCTGTCTCGCAGCCCTGAGGGAGTGTCTGTCTGGAACTGTGCAGGGGGTGGCCCCTACCTGTCCTGTAGATCCTTCGTTTTAATTGTTCACAATGTCTTTTATCAAAGATCATTGAAAATTTAAGGGTGCAAAGTGTAATAAAGTCAGTCTTTTCTTTACAGTTTCCAGGTCTGTGTCTTAACTTAGGAAGACTTTCTCAATACTAAGATTATATATTTTAGCAGATATATCATACTTCTGTAAACAGAAATTTCGGCAAACGGACACAGGGAAACAGGGCTATCTCATCACATGTGCCTGTGCGGATATTGTGCATGTGCTTGGACTCTAAGATTTAGTCTCCCAATAAAAGAGCCCAGAGTTGTCGTTCCTCCTGGCTCCTTTACTCATTCCCTGCCCTCAGCCCCCACCCAATTTCATCTTAGGGTAGGGGAACATTCAGTTGCTATGACCAGAAACTCACTCAGACTAACATAAGGAAATGAGAATTGCCTGTACATTTGTAAGGGAATATTAAGAAACCCAATTTTGAGAATTATTCCTGTGGCACTGAAGAGCTAGCATCCCCAGGCAGCTACTCTTCCTTCTTTTTTTCTCTCATTTTTCTTTGTCCCTGAACATTTGCTCCATTCTTCCCTCTATTCCAGCTTCCTTCATTTACACATGACTTAAGATGGCTACCCGTCTCATGCCTAGAGCCACAGGTCTTATGGGTTCAGCACCTCTAGACAACTAACAGTTCAAGGCTCTTGGTATCCCAAATCCAAGTTCTAGATCAAGACATCTGATTGGCTCAAGGCAGGTCAGATGTCCATGCCTGGTTCAATTATTGATGGTCAGGGGCATCAGTCATGTGGTTGCCCGTTAGAAACAGTGGGCTAGGTAAGCTTCTAGAAGAAGGGAGTGAGGCAGGGAGGAAATGACTAGTATAACTAGTCCAGTTCCCACACCCATATTGCTGTGACTTCTGTTCCCCTTCAAGCCTGCCACTGATGTTGTCTCTGACTGGATTTTGTTTCTACCCATGATAGGATTTATACCAGATCCAGGACCTTTTCAGGATGCACTGTAGTCCCCTTGACCAGGGGAAGCTCTGATCTACCACTACATCCTCCTAGAAGTTAGGGAGAGAGGGGAAAAACAAACAAACAAACAAACAAAGCTCTGGACTATAAATGGAGAAAGATGAGTAATTCCAGCAGCTCTGGCCCTGGGCACCTCTGACAACTGTCTGACCACCATGCAGGCCACCAATGGGGGTGGATGTAGGAAGAATGTAGAAAGGCTACTTCAGGCCATTTCTGTTTCTTCTTTCTTCCACACATTATTCTTGTTACATGGCTGGTGGAGTGTGGTGGTGGCAATGAGCAAGAAAAGATGAATTTAAGAGTTGCTTCCAGACTTCTCTTCACAGAGTCAATAGTCTTAATAAGTTTTCTTCTGAGAAATCTTTTCCATTTCTTTTTCAACCAGACTAAGGATTTGGTATAAATGGAAGGAGAAGATATGGTGGAAACTTAACCAGTTAAATAGCTTTCATGATGCTCTATTTCCTTATCTATAAAAGAGGGAACTATCTGCTTGGTGACAGAAGATCTTTTGATATCCCACTAATTTCAAAATGATGTTGTTATATTAGTATTATTTATAATTTACAAATAATTTATTCAATGTGCCACTTTTTAGCACACCAAAGAATATTCATTGCTGAAATGCTCTTTGGAAAAAAAAATCTGAGAGCTACATGTTGAGACCAACTATATAAGGAAATTTTGTTAAAATGTCTCTCTTCTCAACTTTGCCTGTTTTTCACCAACCACCTTCCTCCAGAATATTCCTCCAGAGTATAAAATGCTTCATCAGCATGAGAGAAGAGCAAATGTTCATAGTCATTCTCCATACAGAGGCTGTTACCTAATCACCACAAGGCACAGTTGGGTTTGAAAACCTCTTCCACACCAGTTTTAAGCATTGACTCAGATTCTGTTGCTAACACAGGGACTGCCAGTGATGACTTTGAAAAAATCAATCATCCTCTTCTAACACATGGTTCTTTGGGGAAAATATGACAGGATAATGGCAGTTACCTGCAACAATTTGGATTTGGAATCTCAAGTTTCAGGCATGGCAAATATGCAGGAGCTTAGGACGGTTTAAGGTTATCTGGTATCTTCTGAGCCACTGTAGGTGGAAACAGTTTGCAGTTTTGTCATTTGGGCCACCTCTGATTGAAGGTGAAGGCCCATTCCATGAAAGTTCTGAACCACATAGGCCCGAATGTAATCACAGCTGCATCCACGTCAAAATGACTGGTAATAGGCTTACCAGTATCGGTAACCAGATTCATTGTATGTGAAACACAAACATGAATCACTTATTCTTTTTATTTTTATTTTAGAGTGGTCTCCAAATAGTCAAGATTTCCTACTGTGAGAATCTCCCATTCTAGTTCCATGGAACGTGCAAGATGAAGACGCCGATGCCCAGAGCACTACAGTCTTGTGACATCTCCATCAACTACCCTGGTTTTGCTCATCAGAATCCACAGGGAGAGATGGCCTCCATTCCCCACAGCTACCAAGGGCATTGGCTGAAAGTGAAGATGATCCCTGGCCCTCAGAAAAAACTGCCCTAGTCAGAAGCAGGGGCAACCAACGGTCTCTATAAAGGGCCAGATACTAAATATTTTTGTCTTTATGGGGCTTTCAGTCTCTGTGACTTGACTCTGGCATTCGCAAGCAGTCATTAGACAAAATATTTATATGAATGGGCATGGTCAGACTTGGCCTGCAACCAGAGGCTGCAGTTTCCCAACCCCTACAAGAGACAAACCCTTTATGAACCAGAGCGTTCTGTGCTTGAAAATTGGTGCAGAAAATAAGGGAAGGCAAACCTCATGCATCTGATATCATGTGGCTCCTTAAGGACATGTTACTGTGGGTCCCCAGGAAGGTCCTGGGCACCAGCCATGTGTTGGCCTTGGACAGAAAGTGTTATTGGAGTGGAAGGCAGAGGATGGGTACCTGGTGCCCCCCAGAGCCTCACCCTCCAGGTTGTGGTCATAGTCTCCTAAGTCCTCCAACTAGAAGCACAGGAGCCACAGACCCTCTGCCAGGCTGGCGCCCCTGGCTCCAGGGTGCGCATGCACCGTGGATGATTAGCTTGGGTGTAGTGCAGAGGGAAGAGTGCCAAGTGGCATTTGGTCAACACCTTTCAAATATCATGTCTCTTACTTGTGTTGCCAGATGTGTATCATCGTTCTTTCTTAAAGAGAAACAATATGAGCCTTTTCCTGCCAGCTCAGACTGGATCAGACAGAAGCTGTGCCCTTTTGTGTCCCTCCTTCACACTGCCTGACCCTGGCTCTGCCCTGCAGTGCCCTGTGCTCTCCTGAGCACTTGTAAGCAGGAAGGCTATCATCTGTCCACTTGGCCCCGTGAAGGACCCATGCTGTTGCTCTTGTTCCTTCGTGGGCTGGGGGACACCCCTGTTTGGGATCTCTCTCCTGGGGCTCACATTCCCACTTAGTTCAGAAAAGCCATAGAATAGCAAGTATGTGGGCCAGCTTCACGTGGATCCTTTCAAAAAATGTCCTGGAAGCTTCCATGTTTTAAAACATTTCAGCAAATTTTCATTGAATCTTTTAAATTGTTGCCACAGGAGAGCCCCTAAAACTAAGGCTGGGGTTATAAGCAGCTTAGACAGAGGCTTCACTCAATGTGAGTTCTTTTTCAAATAGGCCGAAGGAACAGAACCCTGGGTAGGAACTATATGAACGATGCCCAGAGAGGCAGTAAAAAGAATGACCTCTAAGTATTAGGGGAGAGATGAAAGAGGTTGGAAATTACCCTGGAAGTTCATTTTCTTAAGGCTCATTATTTACTTTTAAAGAACTGTTTGTGCAGAACCCAACGACAGGAATGTACTAACCCATCCTTCCTCTGGCTGGTTGCCTTCCTGACGACGGTAGATATGAAAGCCCCCGGCAGGGCACCGGTAAACCTTTCAGTGGAAGCACAAATTGGAAAATACAAAACAAACAAACAAACAAACAAACAAAAAACAAAAAACGAATTTCTCTGAGCCCTGGAATTCACAAGCATCATGAATATGTAAGATGCAATAGTTCGTTAATAGGCTCCGAGACATTGCAGATGCTGGGCGTGGGTGGCGTGGGCGAGCGCCACTGACGCAAAAGTTGGTGTGTGCAGTACACTTTGCCAAACTCTGGGGGCCCGCCTGGTTTGTGGTACACATGTTGGGGCCTTCAATGGGGCTGGGCAGAGGCCAGGGAGAGCTCAGCGGCTTGGGCTTGGGGAGAACAAGGCAAAACTGAACAAATGTGCCAGAATTCAGGATGCAGAGCCGTGCGTCTGAGAAATGTGAGTCTGTGTTGTAAGTCCTCTCCAGCTGAGGTCCTGGGGTCCCCCAAAGAAGCAGGGTGATGTCAGCAAAGAGGGGCCAGGAATGCCAACCTGCCTGTAAAATATAACAGGTGCCCATAGGCCAAGGGTCTCAAGGTTTCAGGCAGTGGGGCTAAAGGCAACGCGGTTCACTCTAGCACTGAGTTCAGGTGCCTTGTTCCGGGACCCACGTAACACAAGACTTCCCCGAGGTCCTTCAAATGGTGCAAGTGTCAAGCCTCTTGTGAAGACCTGCCTTTTCATGCATTCTCCTGTCCCCTTCCCTTGGTTTTCGAGGCAACACAGGTTTATAGGTGAATGTTTTTACAAGTATAGCATTTATACAAGCAGATGTTCACATTCTCTTGTGTCAGAGCATCAAGAAGCTAGAAGAGATCAGAGACTACTGGATGGGGGTAGTGGTGGGGGCGTTCAGAATATGCCCTAAGAACTGTCACAGATCTGACACCCAAGAAACATTGGGAGGCCAAAGAGAGGCAGATTCCAGAGCTCAGGCAGTGCAGTCTTCCTACTGGAGGTCCGATAGCCTTTCCTCTTTCTCCTCTCCAAGCTGTGGCGGAAGAGCCCCTTCCATATTGCCCCAGTCCTAATCTAACTGGGTCTGACTAACCACAGTACAATGACACGGCAGTGGGGCTGTCAGAGGCCCAGGATAGGCTTTGCTCTTTCTCATCACACAGCAGAGTTTTGCAGATTGTTGTTCCTGACAGGGATGTCAGAGAGCTCTCCCCTCCCCTCCCTTCCTCTTTCCTTTCCTATCCCTTCCCTTCCCCTACCTTTCGTCTTTCCCTCTTTCCTTCCTTCCTTTTTTCCTCCCTCCTTTCCTTTCCTTCCTCCCTCCCCTTCCTTCCTTCCATCTTTCCTTCCTTCCTTTCTTCCCTCCCTCCTTCCTCCTCTCCTTTCCTCCCTCCCTCCCTCCCTCCCCTTCCTTCCTTCCATCTTTCCTTCCTTCCTTCCTTCCCTCCCTCCTTCCTTCCTTTTCACAATTACAACAGTCACAGATGCCAGTTTATCTGTCCTTTTCTTGCACACTAAACACACATTGTGGGAGACTGTGTTCAGGTTTTGCCCCCCACCTCCACCTCTCTTTACAGCAAAACTCCTTGCCTTAGCTTGGGCTGCCATAAGAGATTGCATCAAGTGGGTGGCTTATCAACAACACACATTTATTCTCACAGTTCTGGAGGCTGGAAATCTGAGGTCAGGACACCAGCACAGTCAGGTTCTGGTGAGGGTGCTCTTCGGGTTGCAGACTGCTGACTTCTCCTGTCCTCACATGGCAGAGAGCAGAGAGAAGCAAACTCTCTTGTGAATCATAAGGGCACTCCTCCCATTCATGAGGGTGCAACCCTCATGACCTCATCTAATCCTAACTTCCCAAGAGCCCCACTTCCTAAAACCATCACATGGGGGAGGATAGGGTTTCCACGTATGAATTTCAGGGGAAAACAGACATTCAGCCCACAACACTTCTGTTGTCTATAATTGCTATCTTTAATTCCTCTCCTTCTGTGTGGGCCTTTGAGGGTTGTGAGGAAAGCCTGGTCTTTTCCCACAAGACCTATCTATGGTGTCTTCAGCAAAAAGAAACATGGGGGCCTTGGACACGGGGACCCCTATGTCACAGGACACACTCAACTGGGTGATAAGCCTTTAGACTCCCTCAGTTCACTCTTACGGAAGGTACAGATGTGCATTTTAGGTCTCCAAATTTACTGCCCCTTGGCTTTAGGCAGTGGCCAATTCACCATCTACACAGCAGGGAGAGCCATCAGAGACAAAGGCTCTGCCAGGCAGATAGTTGCCGAGCCCTGGTGCCTGCATTCTCCTTCTGGATTTCCCTTCTGGCGACTCGCATCTGGCCTGTCTATTTCTTCTGTAAGTTCTCACAGATCTGCTTCATGTATTTTCAAGCTCTGTTATCAGAAGCATATATCCATAGAGTTGTTATACCTTCTTGATTAATCAACTCCTTTATCATTAAAAAAATGCCCTTTAAAAAAATGTGGTGTTACTCCTTGGTTTTACCAAACTTCAACCTCTGACTCCTCATCACACCAAGATGGCAGACCTCAGTTTGGACTGTCCCTCCCTTTGCTACGAACTGCAAACTGCCTCCAGACAGGAAGTGGGGGCCTTCAGGGTTCTCTTGATCTCTTAGTCACTGCAAATTGTGCCTGCTGCCCGGTGTTTGAACTTTGTTTCATATATTTCATATATTCATCCTATATTCTAATAACTAAAGGCTGGAAGTGAATATGTTTTTCTTTTAATAGGTAAATTAAGGTTTTTCCTATTTACTGATGTGACTGGTATTTTTGGACCCAACTTTGTCATATTATGTTGTCATTGCTGAGAGCATTGTGTCATATTTACTGAGTTCATTATTTTATTTGGTGTACTTTCTTTGCTTTTTGGAAAATTTCTTTTGGTATTAAAAAACTTTTTTGGGGGGCGCCTGGGTGGCTCAGTGGGTTAAAGCCGCTGCCTTCGGCTCAGGTCATGATCCCAGGGTCCTGGGATCAAGGCCCACATCGGGCTCTCTGCTCAGCAGGGAGCCTGCTTCCTCCTCTCTCCTCTCTCTCTGCCTGCCTCTCTGCCTACTTGTAATCTCTCTCTCTGTGTCAAATGAATAAATAAACTCTTTAAAAATAAATAAATAAAATATTAATTTAAAAAATTTTTTTTTATTTTTTTCCAATGAGTACCTTTGTAGTGTTAATTGATTTTATTTTAAAATTAGATTTTATTTTTCAAAAATAAAATTTTTATTTTATTAAAAAATTTTTTTTTATTTTTTTCCAATGAGTACCTTTGTAGTGTTAATTGATTTTATTTTAAAATTAGATTTTATTTTTCAAAAATAAAATTTTTATTTTATTAAAAAATAAAAGCAATTTTTAAAAATTTAAAAATCTTTTACTGTGTGCTCTGTCAGTTTTAAATGGCATCTTCTGACTCCCACCTATTACTTTTAGATGTAAAGTCAGTAATCTTATTCAACTTTCTCTTTTTGTACCCCCTTCTCTCATGTTTAAAAGTTATATCCTTGGGGTACCTGGCTGGCTTAGTCAGAAGAGCATGCAATTCTTGATCTCGGGGTTGTGAGTTTGAACCCCACATTGGGTGCAGAGATTACTTAAAAAGAAAATCTTAAAAAAAAATACATCCTGGGACATCTGGGTGGCTCAGTCAGTTAAGTGTTAAGTCTTGGTTTCAGCTAAGTCATGATCTCAGGGTCATGAGATTGAGCCCCACGTCAGGCTCAGCTCTCAGCACAGAATGCTTGAGTTTCTCTTTCCCTTTCCCTGTCCCTTGCTCTGCCCCTCCCCCCAATAAATAAATAAATTCTTTAAAAAAATAAAAATTTAAAAATACATCCTTTCTACTCTACTCCATCAGAATATATTAAATATGTGAAGTGCTCACCGTCAGGGCTTTTGCTGCAATGTCCCCTGCAATCTCTTGGCTAAATGAAGTTCCTCAGGAAGGGCACATGTGCACAGCATTCCAGAGTTTTTGTGTACTCGACCCGTTTTTTTCTACTCCTGAAACTTGAAGAACAGCTTGGCTGGTTATCAAGTTTCTTGAAAATGCTGCTCCATTTTTGTCTGCCTGACATGTTTTTGAGACATCTGATGCCAGTCTAATCCCCTCCCTCAGCGATTTCACATCTCCGTCAGGATGCTCTATGGATTTTCTTTTTTTTTTCCCTCCTTAAACCCAGGCAGTTTTGCTACAATATATTTCTGGGTCACTTCAGGTCAATTTTACCAAATGGACCCTTTCACTGAGTAGATTTAGCATATGATTTATTTCTGGAAAGTTTTCTTGGACTATAATATTAAACATTAGTTCGGTTCCATTGTTTTGAAATTCTTGTTCAGGAACTCTAATTGGACCCACTTTGCCCGTATTCCATTTCATTTGTTTTCCTCTGACCCTTTTACTTCTTTCTTTATCTCACTTTTACTCTCTTGGTTGTTTTCCTGCTTTTTTAGTAATGTCTTTTATTAAATTTCTCTTTAAATGTGCTCTTCCTTGAGCTTTGTAGTTTACTTTTCATTTCTGGTAAGACTTGTTTTTCTTTTTCTTTTATATCTTTCCTGACTTCAACAACTGTGATTTCATTTCTTCTGCTTTGCTTTTTTGGTACATTTGTGTTGTTAGGTTTTATATTTTTTATTCGAAATGTTTTTTTTACTAATTCTTCTTTAAAGGTAGTTAATTTTTATTAGAGTATCTTGCTATAATTTTCCTCGATTAAAGGGGGGTTAGGGGAGGAGTATTTTTCCCAGCTGAATTATTTTGATTTGCATTTTTTTTTAAGATTTTATTTATTCATTTGACACAGAGGGAGAGATTACAAGTAGGCAGAGGCAGGCAGAGAGAGAGGAGGAAGCAGGCTCCCTGCTGAGCAGAGAGCCCGATGTGGGCCTCCATCCCAGGATGCTGAGATCATGACCTGAGCCGAAGGCAGCGGCTTTAACCCACTGAGCCACCCAGGCGCCCTTGATTTGCATTTTTTTGAAACAACAGTTCTGTTTGGATATGATCTCTTTTTCCCTATTTCTGTTCTTCTGTGGAGAGGGTTTCTAGAGTGAAGGCAGCATCGTCTATCAGCTCTGCCCTTTTCTGTGCAGGTTCTTTAAGGCAAGGTGTTGGTGGTGAAGTTGGGAAGAAGGAAAGGGGTTAATGTGTCTTTTTTTCTTCAAGATTATTAATTTTACCCTCTTATTTCCTTCTTTTCTTTTACTGCTTTGTCCCTGAAAGTTACTGCCTCTTATCTCTTATTCTCCCCAAGAAGCAATGCTTGTCCAAGGCTGACACTCCTGTTCTCATTCATTTAATTTCCTTCCCCCGTAGCTGGTGTTGGAAACTACCAAGTTCTAAATTATGTTTTTTAACTAAGTTGGATTTTCTCTTTCTAAGGCTGAGACTGTCTGTACTTCAGGTAAGTCCTTGACACCTCTCTGCTCTTTTCATATAGTCCTTTAATTCCCACTTCGCTCTTCATACCCACAGGCTTGAAGCAGTGGGCAAAAGGCAACTCTGCTGGAATTTGGTTCATTTTTTTAATTGCTGATAATTTGAAGCTTATAATATTCTCTGATTCCTTAGTAATGCCAAAGGCATGGTGTTATTTTTTATTTTCTCTCTTTATTTATTTATGGGTTTTCATTTTTTGTTTTTGTTTTTGAAGTCGTGTGGGGGGATTCAAAGCAAGGCCACCACCATTGTCTTTCATACCTGAGAATCAGTAAGTTCTAAGAAGCAGAAAATTTAAAACTTCTATATTTACACGCATATTTCCTTTTCCAATGCTTTTTATTTGTGTAAATATGGATCTCCATTTGGCATAATTTTTCTTCAGCTTTAAGAATATTTTTGTTTAAATATTTCTTTTAGTGTGTATCTATGGGTAATGATGTCTCTTAATTTGGTTTTGTCTGAAAAGTCATTGTTTTGCCTTCATTTTTAGAAGGTTTTTTTCCCTAGGCATAAAATTGAAAGTTAAAAAAAAATTTTTTAAAATTGAAAGTTGAGAGTTTTCTTTATGCACTTCAAAGATACAATACGAATATTCAGCTTCCATTGTTTCTGATGAGAAGTCTGGGGTTATTCATACATTTATCCTTCTGTTTCATGTGTCTTTTATTCTCTGGCTACTTTTAAGATTTTTAAAAATCTTTGCCATGCAACTATTTGGTTATGATTTCCTAGGTGTGGTTTCCTTTGTTTTTATTTTCCAGTATGGTGTTCATTCACTGAACTTCTTGAATCACTGTGTTGATACTTTTCATCAAATTTGGGGGCAAAAAACCATTATTTCTTTAAGATTTTTAAAATCTCAATCTCTCTTCTCTTTTTCTGAGGCTCCAACTACATTTATGCTTGAGCATTTAATAATGTTTCACAAGTAACAGAAGCTGTGCCGTTTTGATTTTCAGTAGGCTTTTTTCCCTTTCTTCAGTTTAGATACTTTATGTTGCTCTGTCTTCAAATTCACTGATCCTCTCTTTTGCAGTATTTATTCTGTTAAGTCCATCCAATGAAATTTATCATTTCAGATACTTTATTTTTTAATTTTAGAATTTCCATTGAGTTTTTTAATCATTTCTATTTCTCTATCGCAGTTTCCTACCTTACTTATTATGTCTATCTTTTCCTTTAAACCTAGAAACATATTCGTAATAGCTATTTTAAACTATTAAATTCCAACATCTTTGAGTCTGTTCTATTTTCCATTATTTTTTTCCTAGATATAGGCCACATTTTCTTACTACTTTACATGTCTAGCAAGTTCTTACTGTATTTTGATCATTGTAGATACCTGAAACTTTGTTCTCTTAGCCTCTGTGACACAATAATCTCTGGGTTTATCTCCTACTTATCTGGTATTCTGTTCATCTTCTTTAACACTCACTGTCCTCTACCTGTCCCTTATATATGTTAGAAATCCTCATGTCTCAATCTTATTCTTGTCTTTTATCACATTACACTTTCTCCCTGAGCAATTTCATCTACACCTTCTGCTGTAATTACCACGTATACATTGATGATTCAAAAGCATATAAATTCAGTTGAGACCCTTCCTCTGAGCTCCAGGCTAAATGCTAAATGCTACTTGTTTCAATATGTCCAGAACCAACCTCATGATCTCTCTAGGCTGCCTAGACACACACACACACACACACACACACACACACACACACAGTTTGAAAGAAAGCTTCGCTTGTTTTCCATTGCTTTTAGAATAAGAACAAAAATTATAAAGATGGACTGGCCCCTGTTTGATTCATCTTAACATGCTTTCTTTGCCCTATGCCTCTCTGTCATCCCAGTCCTGTTTCTGCCCTTTAGTTTTCTTCCTGCCTCTGGTCTGTATCTATGCTCTTCCATCTGTATGAAATGCTCTTCTCTCTCTTCATCACCTGGTTAAGACCTTCTCCTCCTACATATCAGAACTCAGTAGTCCTTTTCTAGAGAAAGCCTTGCCTGACCCCCTCGACCAAATCCAACCCACTCTTCTATGTTTATACTGGCACAATGTGCCTCTCATTTGTAGTGCTTATAAAAATTGTAATTTTATGATTATTTCATTCATGTGTGACACCTCTGCTGAATTTAAATTCCATGAAGTTAAAAGTTATGTCTCTCTTTATTCACTCCTGTATGTTGAGCATCAAGTATAGTATAGTTCAATAAATACTTTTGTGAATATTTGTGAATAAATAAATAAAATGCTCTGGGCCATTGTTCTTTTTTATAATCATGCTTAGATTTGTCTCTACCTTTCTAAGAAATGATCTAAGCTAAGGAGGATATTGAAGGAATTGGTTAAGCAGTAGGAAAATCAAGTAACATGGAAACCAAATAAGTTGGTCACTTGTAATTAGGCTTCTCAGAAGAATTCTTTGTTTCTTCCTTAAAGATGAAACTGGAATATTAAAATTGATATTGTGGTCCCAAAATGATAATCTTAGAAATCATAATTAAAACAGGTCTCCTGTTGTGACTGGTGGCTCACTTTGTCTTTCTTACCTGTAAGCCACAAGGAGCCATCCAAATGACTGTGTCATCAAGGGGATCACAAACCCCAGGTCTTCACCCACCTTTTAATGCTTTACTTCTAACATGAGAACATACCTTCTCAAGGGATTCCCTGCCACATTGTCAAGCCTCTGACTAGTCTGGGCTATAGTTGTCCTGGTGTAAGAGGGTCAGTGTTTCTAAGGGTAGGATATGATTTGAGGTGATACTGAAGAGGATAATCCTGGGGAAGTGAAGATGACTATTAAGACCAATAATGAAACAATGACTGATAACCAGAAGTGAATTAATATCAAAAACTTCTATAGAAATAGGGATACTTCTGAAGGTGGAAATCTAATACATGGTCTGGGGATAAAAAAACAAAAAAACAAAAAACTAAAGGTGAGAGAAGATGCAATGGATGATCCAGAAATTAGAGAGAGTATAGGGTGAGGATCAGGGGCAGAAAGGTATCTTGGGGCAAGTAAAGCCATGGATGTGCTGGTCTGGAACACAAGACAGAATATTCTTAGGTAACTTGGTTTTGTTGACTATTAAACTAGATAGATTTGAAGCATTTTTATCCATGCTTGCTCTTCATGTGATGTTTTCTTTTCCAAATTCTTGCATTACTTTTTATCATCTCAGAAACACATCAAGAGAAAGACAGAAGAACTTACTTGACTTATTAGTAAAAGAGCAAAGTACTCTTTTCTCCTTTTTTTTATAAAAAGGAGGAATTTGATCTTTTCATAAAGACCTTCTTCATTCCTCACTAAAACAGAACTTTCAGTCAAGCATTTGATCCTTAAAAGAAGGGGAAAAAAGCATGAACTCTATCCCTTTTTTGACTAAATACTGTGAAACAACTTGTCTGTAAGTAGAAACTTTCTCTCCACATAAATGCATATTTTTTTAAAAATGCCATTTGGCCCCTTGCTTCCTGAGTTCTCAGCAGAAAAACAAAATGGTCAATAACTCATTTCAACATTCACATTTAGCTGAAAAGCTTTGGTGATTCAACCCCACAGATGTAAGGTAAAAGGATTCCAGAGAGCAAGTGGGAGCAATGAGTTTACCAAAACTCTGTGAACACTCACTTTTAAGGCTTGAAAAATCCCAAGTCTTGCCCTTGTTTTAGGAAGAATAACTACCTCAGAAGTTTCAGGCCACCAGAAGATGCAGCCCTCACGAGGAGGGCAAGGACAGCTGGGCCCAGGCCACAGTTGACATGTCACCTACCTCGGGCCTCCTGCCTGCCTTGCAGCTCTCCCCAGAGATACCGCTGGGTGGGAGGAGGTCCGTTGCCAGAGAACATAGTGATGTTTTCTGTTCCTGCTTCAGGAAGTCCCCCTTCCCCTGCCACCCCCACATCCTCAGCCTGGAAATAACTTTTAGAAAGGAGAAGAGGAACAAACCTGCAAAAGACAGATATCCATAGTGGGGTGTGAAGAGAGGGGCCCCTTGTTCAAGCATTTCTCCTCCAGAATTCAAAGAACACTTTAGATTCATTCATTTTGGTCTTGATCTTCCTCAGTATGTATGAAAGCGCTGAGAAAATTCACCCTGGGAAGACAAATTCCTGAAGCTAAGTTAGACACAGATAGCTATTACCACATGATCTGCCCTTTAGTTACCTCTGACTTCATTTCTTCCCACTCCCCTACATGCTAGACTGGGCTGCAGCCCAGGCGTCCTTGCTGATTCTCAAACAGCTAAACATGCTCCTCACTCCCAGCCTCTGCCCATCCAGGTCTTGCTCCCACATATCTGTATGACTTGTTCCCTCACTTCATCCAGGGCTCTGCTCAAATGTCATTCTGGCAGACACGTCTTTCCTGGCCATCCTGCTCATACCCATGGCACAGAGGGGGTGCTCAGTAAATATTTGAGGAAGGAAGGAAGGAAGGAAGGAAGGGAGGGAGGGAGGGAGGGAGGGAGG